>ML675641.1:1687118-1875130 GCA_007922155.1 Mesoclemmys tuberculata
CGGTGGGTGGGCTTGCGCCCACCCACCTACCCCCGGATTTCAAATAGGCGCACCCTTGCATAGCCGTCTGGCTTGACCCTGTCACAGTATTAAAATGCAAATTACCTAGTAGTAGTAATATGGCAGTAGGTAGGGTCTAGAGTCCCTATTTGAGATCAGGGCTCCCTTATGTTAGGCACTCTGGCCTAGAACAACAAAAGGAGTTAGGCATGATGGTGCCGAGCATCAGAGCATAACTTCCAGACACCTAGAAAATCACTGTGGTTCACAAAGCCTGAGTTAGATGCCTAGGTTCTTATACAATTAATGGGGAGTGGTGGGTGCCTTAAACTGAGCTACAGAGAAATAGAATGGCATGACTGATATTTTTCTTCTATGAAGACTGTGGCAGACCTGGGACTTGAAACCAGATCACCTGAGTCCTTGTCCCATGCTTTAATTATAAGACCACCTTTTCTCTTCTGAAATTTAATAGTGGAAAGTACAAGATCATGCATTTAGGGACTAATAACATGAATTTTTGCTATAAGCTGGGGACACATCAGTTGGAAGTGACAGAGGAGAAAGACCTGGGCATATTGGTTGATCACAGGATGACTATAAGCTGCCAATGTGATATAGCTATGAAAAAAGCTAATGCAGTCCTAGGATACATCAGATGAGGTATTTCCAGTAGAGATGAGGTGTTAGTACCATTATACAAGGCGCAGGTGAGAGCTCATCTGGAATACTGTGTGCAGTTCAGGTCCCCAATGTTTAAGAGAGATGAATTCAAACTGGAACGGGTGCAGAGAAGGGTTACTAAGATGATCTGCAGAATGGAAAACCTGCTTTATGAGAGGAGACTCAAAGAGCTTGGCTTGTTTAGTCTAGCCAAAAGAAGGCTGAGGGGAGATATGATTTCTCTCTATAAATACATCAGAGGGATAAAAACCAGGCAAGAAGAGGAATTATTTAAGTTCAGTGCCAATGTGGACACAAGAACTAATGGATATAAACTGAACATTAGGAAGTTTAGACTTCAAATTAGATGCAACCTAAGAAGAGTGAAGTCCTGGAATAGCCTTCCAAGGGGAGCAGTGGGGGCAAAAACCTAGCTGGCTTCAAAACTGAGCTTGAGAAATTTATGGAGGGCTTGCTATGATGGGACAGCCTAATTTGGCAATTGGCTGATCTTTGATTACTGGTGGAAGACATGCCAATGGCCTGTGATAGGATGTTTGGTGGGGTGGGTTCTGAGTTATTAGAGAGAATTTTTTTCTGGGTGTCTGGCTGGTGAGTCTTGCCCACATGCTTATGGTTTAACTGATTGCCATATTTGGGGTCAGGAAGGAATTTTCCCCTGGGTGGATTGGCAAAGACTCTGAGTGGTTTTTTACCTTCCTCTGTAGCATGGGGCATGGTTCACTTGCTGGTGGATTCTCTGTACCACAAGTCTTTAAACTATTATTTGAGGACTTTAGTAACTGTCATAGGTTAGATTTATTACTGGAGTGGGTGGGTGAGGTTCTGTGGCCTGAATTGTGTAGGAGGTCAGTCTAGATGATCATACTGGTCCTTTCTGATCTTATAGTCTGAGTCTATGAATGGGGCTTCATCCAAAATGCAAGGATGGATGCAACATGTCTGTCACAAACCTGTCATATTTCTTTCATGTATTCACAGAATTTTACAAATATCGTGTACTGATTTTTTTTCACTTGCTAAGAGTGATTCTTAGGTTCTTAAACAGAATATTGTTTGATTTGGGATGACTTGTTTGATTTTTGTCTTCTGCAGTGTAGATGTGGAAGAGATTGGAGAGGGAAGGGGGGATTCCCTTGTTAAGATAAACGAGTTGGTTTCTGTCGGGGGGGGGGGAATGCTTTACAGCACTCACTCAACTCTGTCAGAGCATTGTTCAGAGGTTAACGCAGGTAAAATATATGACAAGTGAGTCAACGTTTCTAAGTCCAAATGATAGCAGTGATGAGGTATCTGCTAGTTTTCTAGAGGTCTCATAGTGTTGCCCAAAAGGCTTTGGTGGCCTCTGTCCTGTATATGGAATGCCCCCTGACAGCATCCAAATAGATGAGAGATTCATAATTGGTCCCATGTTTCATTCTTATAGTTGAAAACAGACTGACAAGTGTTTTCAGCACAGCATGGATCTGTAGACTTCCCATTGTTGAACACCTGACCCACTCTTTGCAGTCCACATGTTTCTTCATTTACATTTCCAACGCTCAAATCTTGAATGGGCAAGCATAAAGTAAACAGAATGTGATAGCCAGAAACAATCCTTCATTAGTTTTCATGACATTTTACACATCAAGTAGATTCACACATAAACACTAACACACATTATTGTTCTAGGGTTAATTAAGTACAAGGATAGCAGTGACAGGAAACAGATAACTGAAGACAATAACAGTAGCATTTCACTATTTTTCATGCATTTAGAGCAAATGTAATTACCAGGCATATGCCGTATACACACAATGGGATAACATCCCCTTTTGTTCTATTTTAATAAGTGAAATGGCACACTTAGCACTTCCTTGAGATTGTGGTGCTGACAGTCAGCCAGTCCAGATCACAATCTCATTAGAAAGTTCTGTAGAAAATATATCTGAGCAAATTGTTTAATGCAAAATTCTGTTCTGAGTTACACCAGTGTAAACCCAATTACTTCAGTTCAATGGTTACTCCAGTTTTACAGTGGTGTTACAGAGGAGAATTTGGTGATACAATTACTGCTCATGTTAATCCAGGCAAGGTCGGGTGGGTGTGTGTGTGATGGGTAACGGATCTCAACAAGTAATTATAAATGAGGACCCCTCATCCAGTGAAAGTGTTTCAAGCTAGGTGTCACTGGGATCTGTTCATGGCCCAATGCTATTCAATTTCTTGATCAATGATCTGAAAGAAAACACAAACTTGCTAGTATAGTTTGCAGAAGTCTCAAATTGGTAGAAAGGTAAAGAATAATTATAAATACACGTGAGTTCTAAAGAGTGATCTAGGTCACTTGCCAGGTGGCCTCATTTGAACGACATATATTTTAATAAAGCCATATGCAAGAGCATGGTTTTAAGAACAAAGAATGTAGGTCAAAGTATAGAATGGAGGAATGTCTCCTGTAAAGCAGTGAGTTTGAAAATGACTTTAAAAAGGATCATGGTAGACAAGCTAGACATGAGTACACAGTGCAATGTCATGAAAACTAACACAGTTCTTGGATGTATAAGCAGGAGAATACAGAGCAAAAATTGGGAGGTAATATTACCTCCATCTATACATAACATTAGTGAGGCCACTACTGGAAAAACATGTCCAATTCTGGGTGTCAACATTTCAAAAAGGTTGTTAAATTGGAAGGGTTCAGAAAAGAGGTACTCTCTCTCTCTCTGAGTTCTGGAAAAGCTTCCTTACAGTGGCAGACTAAAGAATACCAACCTATTTTGCTTATCCAGGAGGACGTTAAGAAATAACTTGGTCACAATGCATAAATACTGGGAGAAAGATTTTGGATAGCAGAGGACTCTTTAATCTAGCAGTTGAAGGCCCAGAAAGTTCCTTTGAGTAGAAGCTGAAACTAGACAAATTCAGGCCAGAAATAAGACACAAATATTTGAACTGCTGGAACCACTTACAAAGGGCAATTGTCGATTCTCCACACTTGAAGCCTTTCACCTGAGATTTGGTATTTTTCTAAAAAGATTCTGTAGCTCAAGCAGAGCTGGGTGAAATCCTACATCCCATATTACTAAGAGATAAGATTAGATGATCACAGTGGTTGCTTCTGCCCTTAAAATCTATGAATCCTTAGCTTTTTCATTCAGTCACTATGGTAAAGGTGAGTGAATAAACTTGGTCCCCAAGTGACGCAATAAATTTTCATTAGAATTTTCAAGGTTGTGAAAATGCTTCTGAATGTGGGTTGGGGGTTGGCAGTCAGCCTGACATGAAAGAGAGACACTGAATACAGAATGAAAGTTGAAATTTGCCAAAATGCATAAGGAGAAAATTTTGCAGAGGACCCTATGACCATGAAACTGTGATAAGGATGGGGCCTGGTTATTAGTCATAGCAGACATGTTTGCCTCTGGGCCTTTCTCTCTTGAGCTCTGTGCTCAGCAAAGCTTGGCTTCACCTGACAATCTCACCCAAGGTTCCTGACTCAATGGGTCCAATCCTTCAATCAAATGCATCAATAACTGTACCTGTATGTTTCACTGAACTGTGTGAGTATATTTACAGGCCTAGTTATTCATGTGCAAAAGTGTATGCAAAATCACGGCCTAAAACTAGACTGCACTCATAACAAATGGACAACATCTATGCAGGGATGAGAGGAGGACGGAGGGAAACAAAAGGAGCACGGAGAAAGCCCTTGAACGTAGCACCATTTCCCACAGCAATGAAGAGAGAAATTTTTGCACCTTCAGTTTGTAATTACTCAACATAAATACATGCAGTAAAATATAATATGCAAGAAAAATACATCTCCTTTGTATGGCGATATTATACCTTCTATGGTCATGTCTTTGTGAAAGGAAAAAGTGAAAACTAAGAGGATATGTGAATTTCTTGAAAGCAATCCATACTGTCAGAGAGACTTCTATTGAAATGAAACTCATTTGGCTAATAATGAATCCTTTAAGTGTAAACGGTTTTTTGTTTCCTTCTTTCACGTCTGGCTGTGGTCCCAGGAAGAGGGCAGGTGTGCTTGCCATTTAGAAGATACTTGTACTAGGGGGCTGAAATTTTTTTTTTTTAAAAAGTCTCAGAGAAAACTCATTTTATATTAAACAAAAGGTTTCACAAGGCAGAAATTTACAGGAACTAAAACCACAAATAACGAGCTGGCTGGCTCTTGCCCTTAATATGCATATTTACCAGTCAGTCTAAAAAAAAAGCTGGCAGTTTGCCAAATTTAAACTTAGCTCTGTCATTCAGATTCTCTTGTGCAAATGAATAGACTTTACTTGTACAGCTGAATCCATTTAGACACTTCTATTGAGATTTTTCTCCCCCTGTTCATCCTCTGGAGAGAGTTAATGTAAAAGATGCTGATCAACATTTCACATTTCACATATGGTGCTAAAAATCCATTATCTGATGAACAGGAAGGAACTGTTTTGATCAGACAGAACTGTTTGAAGGTCAGTTTTAAATAGATGTATAACATTAGCCATGCTTGATTGGCTATAGTTTTAGCATGTATTGCTGAATAACTATTTAAATATTGATGTTTAGCAAACTCAAAACACTACTTAAAATCAGAAGCAAAAGCAAAATTCAGAATAATAAGATGAGCATTAGCCACTTTTTATGCATGTATTCCAAAATGCAAGAAATAATATGTAGGCGCTGTAATAAGCGGACCCTTCAGTACACAATATAGTGTTACTGTACCACCTTAGTTGTCCTGGACAAAGTCTGGTGCAATGCTCATTTCAGCCAGTAAGAAGACTCATTGTCCTTAAAATGCAATGGAGCAGACACTAACTGCAGAATAAACCTTTGGGCTAACTATGCTATTATCTAATTCCTAATGAGTAGCTGCTAGGGTGGGTATGTGATCCTTGTTCGACCGAGACGAGGTGCTGTGTCTCTTATTGTAATCTCTGGGAGCCATAAGGGCCTTCCCATGGAAAGGAGGCAGAAAATTCAGGAATCTTCCCAATGTGAAACTTGCACAGTTTCTTTTGTAACCTCCCATCATATGGGGGGGATTAATGGGCTTCCTGAGATACAAGGATTATAGGCTTTACACATCAGAAGAACCTGGGGCACCATATATTGTTCCACTCTACCCTGCTTCCCACTCCCAACCCACTAAAAGCCACTGGCTGCCTCCTATTGTGACTTCACAGTTTTAGTCCTGTGCAAGATAATGGTACCTTTATGCTTACCTAGGACTTTTCTCCTTGGAACTATTTTCTAAATAATCTGTTGGAGCAACACAGAAGGATTTGACTTTCAACCCTGGTACTATTTTGAATTTGGTCATCTTAATTTGAAAAAATAATTATGATGGGCTACCGTAAATAGGCATAATTATACTGAAGTCAGTGAAGCTACACAGTTGAAGTGTCTCAGTCTTTTTAATCTCTCCTCATGGAAGTTTCTTCTCACCTTGTTGTTTTCATGTATTTTACTTATAGTTAAAAAAATAGAATTTCCAGGTAAGAGTACAGAATAATTACCAACATTAGACTTCTGACTATTTATCCAGATAAAAAAATGGTTCCCAGTGCATATTGCTTGCATCCACACCTAGTAGTTACCTGTCCATTTAAGAAAACAAGTAACAGTAGCATCATGAATTATTTCCTGCTCTTTTATTAAAAACCATTGATAGAAGGAGGAGATGAGAACCAACACTTGAGTAATGAAAATGAGCTGCCTCTGGAAGCAGAATTTATAAAAGCACTAGGATTTCAGAGTGCACTTTTGCAATTAAGGTAGACATTCACTTTTTTCCATTTGGGATGCTGGGACCTGCTAATGTATCCTAACTATCCACTGCATTAATAGTAAATACTTGTTATTAGTTGAAGTCTACTTCTTGATCGGAGTAATGGACAAGTTTTCACAGCATATCACAGTAATGAAATAAATGTCAACAGTTACTCCAGGGATTAATCTGCTCTATTTTATTTATAAATAAATATTAACTAACTTTGGAAAATACTGCATTTACCTAATAAATGCATTTCATTATTTTACTTAGGGTGAGCTAGAATTACACAAAGGTTAAGAATTTTCATCTACTTATTTCTTTAAAAAACAAACAAACAACCCCACATACTCCTATTACTTACTAGCTCAAAGCTCTTCTAGTCCATAATGTTGCTGCATGGGACATAGATGACTACCTGAGATCCAAGATGTTGAGTTGTAAAATACCTGCTGTTAGTAACAGCATCTGACCACTTTGCAGACTTCTCCATTAGTAGCTGTCAACATTAGCAGATCTCAAATTGCCTCTGGTTCAGTCATGCCCCTCTGTTAAATTGGGGGGGCAGAGTTCAGTTCTCCAGTTACCATGTTCTATTTAGATTAAGGCCAGCAGGGATCACTGTGATTGTCTAGTACTCCCTCCTGTATAACACAGGTAACTAGAGCATCTCATTAAGGAAAACATCCAGTCTTGATTAGCAGTCATACTGGTACCAAATTCAGAACTGACATAATCTCTCTATTCCTACTCAGTATTCCTCTATTTATACATCCAAGATTCACATTAGCCTTTTGGGCTGCAGCATTGCACTGGGAGCTCATGTTCAGCTGATTAGCCACCACAACCTCAAAGTCTTTTTTCAGAGTCACTACTTTCCAGGATAAAGTCCCCCATCCTGTATGCATGACTTATATTCTTTGTTCCTGGATGTATGACTTTACATTTGGCCTTATTAAAACACACGTTGTTTGCTTGCACCCATCTCACCCAGTGAGCCAGACTGCGCTGTACCAGTAACCTATTCTCTTCACTATTTATCATTACTCCAATCTTTGTGTCATCTGCAAACTTTATTTGTGATGTTTTTATATTTTCTTCCAAATAATTGATAAAAATGTTACATAGTGTTGGGCTAAGAACTGATCCTCATGGGACATTAGAAACACACCCATTCAGTGATGATTCCTCATTTATAATTACATTTTGAGATATACCAGTTAGCCAGTTTTCACTTGGGGCTGTGTGACTAACTGCTTTGGCAGTTCTGAAATGATATGTTTCATTTTGACATTGATTTTTAAAAAACAACTTTTTTAAAAATAAAATTGAAGGAAACTGCTGCCTGGGCACTGGCAGTGAGCTGAGATTCCTGGAAGAAGGGATTGCCCTACCTGCTTTTTCACCATCTCATATCACGACTATACATGCATACTGTGTATGTGTAAATAAAACAAGTCACACTTAGAATATATCCAGACTGCACGTCACTGATTTTTTTTGCCATTGAAAAGCTGCCCTGAAACACCCCAGAAATCTGTTACTGCTCAGCAGAGGAGCAACTGTGGTGTCAGACTGGGACAGTAGGATTTGATGAAAGGGCAACAACACAAATTTTTTAGATGGGAATTGAAATACTTGTATCTCAGAGTGAAGAAAACATCCGAATTGTTTTAGAAGATGAAGAAACAAAATCTCCTCAGAGAGGAGAAAGAACAGACAAATAATAGAGACCACTTCCCCTGCCTCCCCCCACCCCATTCTGTTGAAAGGTTTTGCCATTGAGTTTAATAAATGCAGAACTGGGCTCTTAAAGACACTGGATATTTTAATAATTTGAATTGATTTCTGAGATGTTCTAATAATTTGGAGCTGCAATCTCAAAGATAATGTTGTGTTAAGCATTTAAACTATAGTAGTTGACAGTACCCATAAACTTAATTAATGAACATAGACTTCGTTTAGCAAGGATCATACATATCAATAGGAATACCATGAAGTATCAATTTTACAGATGAAAGAGTCTTGAAAATTCAGCCCATTTAATCATGCCCTAGTGCTTTCTCATTTTACCCAAGTGTTACTGAATTTTTTCCAAAATACTATCCCTTTGATAACTCAGCACAGGGACATGAGAAGTTCAGACCTGTATTAGGAATGACTTGGATCAAGTGTTCAAAAAATGTGATACAAAAGTATTTCCAAGAGACTCATAGTATAACATAAGCATTCGTCTTTAACCTTTTAAAAGAGAGCTTGGGAAAAGGCTCTTTTGAGCCTTTGTGTAATAAATCAAATGAAAATGCACCACTTACCATAATGGTAACTGATTCCGGTAATGCCTCTGAACTGAATGATTGTAAATTCCTGAGATTCTTCCTTCCAAGGTCTTCCAAAGTCATGCTTTTTTTTGTCTGTTTTTAGTTACATACGTAATAAAATTGATAGTACTGCAAGTAGAACTTTTCATCTTCAGAATGGTTTACAAACACTGACCATAACTCTGAAAAAAAATGTCCATGTTGGTGTTCAGAGGTCATTGGGGCTATAACTTCTTCAAAAGGTCCCTGCCAAGTATTTGTGTATGGATGTAATTGTATATATAATACAGTTTTTGAAACTGGGAAAAAAAAGTTTGTATAAATTTTTTTTTTCAGAATCATTTTGGGTGACTTTGAGCCTCTTGAATTTTTCTGTGAAATTCCACAAAATGGTTATTTTAAAATGGAAATCGTGCAAAAATACTCCTGGTACTGGCTAGAATGCTGCCCTTGAGGACTAGGAAAATATGTGTGGCTTTATAAAGCAGTTAAAATGAAGCTAATATATTTTACTATTATCTTTCCCAGAGATTGTATTATATACCAGTAAAACTTTTGCAAATATAAATTATGTTCCAATTATGAAACGGAGACTCAGCATCTCGGATAAATATTACCCAGGATATAGGATTGTACTGGTACCCAGCTATCCTGGCAACAGATCCTTCAATTGCATGTGGTTGCTTAAAATCTTCTCTTTTAGATTACAGTTTAGAGCTGTTGGATCCAAATTTCAAAGACCATTTTTGTCACAACTCAGTTAATGAATGTTTTGGCGCCCATGTATAAATAAGCCCCACCCTACTTATCTACTGCATGGCTCTCTAAAATAATCCCCTAAAGGAAAAGCTTGTGCCAATGTTACTGTATTGCTCATCTTTGAGGG
Organism: Mesoclemmys tuberculata; assembly: GCA_007922155.1. Lineage (NCBI taxonomy): Eukaryota > Metazoa > Chordata > Testudines > Chelidae > Mesoclemmys > Mesoclemmys tuberculata. The sequence continues at coordinate 1,696,774 of ML675641.1, forward strand.
CAGTGGGTCTATAACCTTAAAATCAAGAGTATATGGGGACATATGGGCAAAAGTCACACCTGTGAGAATTAGGCCAATTCTATATAAGTGCCTAGAATGGATTTAGGCATCCATGTTTGAACACTTGGGTTGCAACTCACATTTGGGCCACAGTCCATTTTGCAATGTGGTGTTTTATGTTGGCCATTTTAGTTCATAGATACTGCCCACCTTTAGCACCTTGCCAGAGATTAGGCTGGGTGGCACAGGACCTGTAAGGCATCCCTGTCCCCTGGGTTTTGGCATGGTGATGAAGACGATGTTAGATTATTATGTTTGAGCTCAAATCACTTCTTGTTAAGAAAAACCTATAACAGAAGTTTGCTTTTGGTTAGTAATTGTTCTCTCTTCCCCCCAGCTTTCTTTTACTTATGTACTTTTTTGTATCCAGTAACTGCAGATTGTTCTAGAGGCATTGACGGTATAGGTGGGAAGTAAATGAAAGTTAACCCTCCACATCCATTATATTAAGGCTTTCTTGGCTGAGCAAAGATGGCATAGTAAGAAAGCTGAGTAATTTACATTGCACAGTTGCATAGACATCTATCAAAGCACTCACTTGCAATAAGTGAAACTGGCTTTGTATTTAAAAGAAGAAGAAGAAAATGAAGACTTTGTTTCCCTTGTGGAAGAACAGTCTCTTGAGTGTGGAATAAGGCTGGAGCACCATGAAAGACAGCATATATAAGGCACAACAGCTTCATTTCCTGTGGGGGAGAGAAGCAAGTACTGAGACATAGCTGAGTTTTGAGCTTTCTTTTTAAAATGGTACAAGAAATGGAGAGGGGAAGGGAAAACAACAAGACTATTGCATCAGTTAAGACTGACAGTGAGAAGATGAGCAGAGTAATAAAACCAGTATGATTTCCCCTAAAGAAAGCATGTACGATAATTAAATAATAAGATAATAATAAGGTTGATCATAACCAGAGATTATTTGGTAGAGTAATTTAAAAGGCATCCATTGGGGCATAGTAATGTGTTTGTGGTCATCAGTACAGTATCAGTGGGGGAGGTTAATGCTGCCCAAAGGGTGACTGGAAATAAGAAATAATTTCAAAAATATATTGGAAGGAAAGAAATATTAGACCCATGGATAAGTGAGCAGGAATATTAAATTCATTACTGTATTAAAATGGTTGATCCATCTCTTCCAATTATTTTGTTTGTTTTTGTTTAAGGGATTGTCAATTAAGAAGTAACAAAGGATGTATAAGTACTGTATAGTTGGCTAAAAACTGATTTTTACAGCAGATCCAGCGGATTAAGGGAGTAACTAATTTTTTTTAATGGTAAATGCTTACAATGGCACTCAAAATGTTGCTGAATAAGCATACAGGAAGATAGTGCCCCTGCCCTAAAGAGTTTACAGCACTAAAAGACAGACAGATGAAGTATGGGGCAAAGGAGTTTCAGCATATATGGGAAATGTTTGCAGTGGGTGATGAGCCATGTCATGATAATTCCATTATATATTTATAATTAGTTCCAAGGGTTTCGCTGAGCCATCATCATGGTAGAAATAGGTCTTGCAGACTTTGAGTGAAGGAAAAGTATTGATCTATTAAAACTTTATATTCACAAATGCCAGAAAATTCTTCAACTGTAGCTCATCCCACGTAATCAAAAGTTGGCTATGAAACTAAAAATAAATGTGCATGATTGCTTGGCTGAATGGACTTTAGCAGACCTGTTGGTTTCACTATTATAAGCATGTGGATTTCTTTTTCCTTTTTAAAGCGGCTCGTGATCACATGCACAGCTTTGGCTGTTCTAGAGCTGAGTTTAGAGGGGGTTTTTTCCGTTGTTGTTGACTTGGCTAAAATTGTCTGAGATCTCATTATTTCTAACATGACTGAAGCCAGGTTTCCCTCTCCAGGTGAAAGTGAGGCTTCTCCAGCAGAAACAGCTGACTTCTCCAGGTGTTACCAATGGATATAAAGATAAGGTGGCAACATCTTGTTTTGAGAGGGTTGGAACTATGTGCTGCTGCTTCTGCATATATCTTATTGCCTCACTGAACTACTTTTGAGGAGGAGTACTTGAGCTGCTGTGAAGTATAGCTCTGTGGTTAAAGTGCTTGAGTGGGCTTCAGGAAAGATGGATTCAATTTCTGATTGTATCAAGAGTTTCTTGAGTAACTTGGGGCATGTTCCTCAATTTCTATGCTTCAGCTGACAAAGCAGGAGGTGAAATAGAAAAACAGAAATAGAGCCATATACATACCAACATACATATTTCTTGACTGTGAACTGAGCCAACTCTAGAGACAATTACAGTGAGGGGTAGAAGCAAAATGCAATAGCCTTCCATTAAAACTGCTCTTGATAGAAAAAAGAGAACCCTATACAGGACAGAGGGCTAAGGGCCCTGGAGACATACTCTCTCAATTAGTTATATTGCAAGAGAATTTAGAGAAGAAATATCTTGTATGTAATCAAATAAATTACACTTGTAAATTATGAGAAGTGAAAACTAAAAATTCCTTTCAAAGTTCCTTTTGATTATGCATACTCTTCACTTTCAGGCAATACATCATGATTTCAGGGGCCATTTTATCTTTGAGCAGTAATTTACTGCCATTTTTCCCAAAGGTAGTCAATATTTGTTTAACATTTACTATGTAAACCCACACAGAGGAAGTGAAGGGATATTTTTTCAAAGATCGAGACAACAGTTAATTAATAAGTTTGGCTAAAACTGGAATACTATAAGATAATGGGTTTTGTTTTTTTTTTTAACTAGAGGCCCTTTAGTGTCTATCATTAACTGGTAATTTTGTGTTCAATATTTATAGCTTTGATTGCATAACATTGACTTATTCTTTACTTTAGATTAGAGGGCTGAAGTTGAAGCATGGGTTTCTTTCATAGATTGCCAGCAAAAGTGATTACAGATGTATTAATTACCTTGGTTATGTAAACACTTGTGACATTGGATTGGATTTAACAAGGACAAGCTTTAGAAGCCGTGAGGTTCTTATAACTTCATAGTGAAAAGGTAAATGCCTCTAGTACTGCAGTGAAAGAATAACATTGATTCTTCTCAATATTTTTCAGCTTTCCCCAGTGAGGACAATCTAATATGAATAAAGATAAGTTCAGAGAGGTTATCATATTATTAGCCATTCCCTCCTTGCTTCCCTGACACTCTACCTATATCAGCCTTACCCCGGCAAAGAGCAAGTTTGATCTGCTACACAAGGGCAGCTGTCTGCTAGCTATTTCTGCAAAGAATCCATTAATTTTGCACTGACTCAAATTTAGTTTAAATCAATCAGCAAATGAGCATTCCAAAGATATTGACAGTACATATTCATTTATGTAAGTGCATTGCTGCTCATTCTACTAGCTCTCCTTTTAACACTGGATCTAATTTAAAGTCTGAACCCTTCTCTTCAAAGCCCTCAATAGATCAGGTTGGATACCTAAAGGAGCATCTAACTTCTGAAGCGTCAACCTTTTTCCATAGATCCTCTTCTTGGATGCAGTGGGACTGTCCATCTTAAACATAAAGATTATGTGTGCAAGATACAAATCTTTCTTGGCAGCTGGCCTGAGACTGCAATTCGCTCCTGCAAGAACTAAAACTGACTACAAACCTCACAATGTTCTGGTCCAAATGAAAAACTCTATTTAATGTTGCTTTTCCACACAACTCATCACCAGTTGGTATTTATGGAAGAGGGGAAAAATAAAATAGAGATGTAATTCATCTTGCCAGTTTCTTTTTCATTTTGAGGAGCACTAGTATACCACAGTGATGCGTGAGATGTGAAAATCTAAAGAAAATAAGATTAAATACCACATGTGGTGATAATATTGCTACAATCACGTGATATATTGCATCTATTTTGCACATCTGGCTGTTTCATTTTGCTCAATCCATCTCCACACAGCATTTCTAGCATTCCAACCTTCTGTGCAGCCTTCAAAGAAACACCATTTTATAAATAAAAGAGTGAGTCAGGGTAAAAGAAAAAATTATGTTGGTTCAAAGCTTTGGGCAGGCAGTACTCAGTTCTGGATTCATAACAGTTTTATGCTTTGATATCTTTCAAATCAGAGTTACAAAACACCTGCTTGACAATGTTGGAAAGCCCCCCCCTTTTTTTTGGTGGGTCTCTTAAAAATAATCTTTAGTGGTGACTTAAAATAAAGTCACAAAAATCTGTACGGTTGTTCTATATAATTTACAGTGTAAGATTTTGGGGATCTTCTGCTCCTTTTTTCCTCTATTTTGTACAATTCTGTGCATATTAACGGACCTCAATATATAATAGACCTGGCAAAAAGAAGTAGATATTTTCTCAATATCCATTTTTTCATCATCCCTATCAAAACTTGAAAAATGCTGACCAGCTCTAATAAGTAATTTTGCACCTTGGTTTTATAAATTTATAATCAATTTTAGTTCATAACCTTATCCAGAACCTCCTTTACTTGTAAGTGCAATGTGCAACATAGTATTACCTAGTACTTCACCCTGAGGATCTCAAAGCACTTCCATTAAAATTCAGTGGGCATTGTGCAGCTAATTTATTCATTCTCCTTTGAAAAATCTCAGGTTACATGGCTAAATTAAATGGCTAAATCCCACTGTCAAAGGTGATTTAGGCACTCAGAACCTAAGCCCCATTGACTTTCAGTGAAATTTAGGATCCTAAAGGCTAGCTCTACAAAGGGATTTAGGTACCTAACTGCAATTTTAGACACAAATCCAAAGTCTAAACTTATGAAATGCCCATTCTTGGGCACCTAACACTTCTCAAGCATTGTACAGGTAACCTGAACATCTATTTCAGGGCTATAGATTCCACTGGGCAGAGTCTAAAGTTAGGTGTTGCAGTGCTGAGTCTAAATCCCATTTGTGGATCTAGCCCTAAGTAGCTAAATCACTTTTGAAAATGGGACTTAGCTATCTAAAGCTCTTGGCCCTTGCAATGCTGAGCAAAGCCACACCAAAATACCTATAAATATTTGGGTTAAGTGCCTAAACCATTTTTGAAAATTGGATTTGGGCTCTTAAGTCATGTAGGTGATTTTGAAAATTTTCCCCAGTCATTAATTACATGATCCTATACTATTTTTTCCCCAGAGGAATTTTTTCTTTTTTATTATTCTAGTGCTCCTGCTGTAACTCTTTAAGTGACTTATTTCTCCAGGAATAGGTTGAGTCTTCTTTAACTGAAAGCTATGATACCAAATATGAAAATGATGACATCTGTGTTCATAATAATGTCCTATGTAGATCTATGCATCACTTGGTATTTAGTCTATAACACTTGTGTCCTATATTTGTATTTATTTGCAAAGTTTCTAGTGCTCTCTGAATTTCATATTCTTGAGGGCAGGAAATTCATCTTATATTTTGTTTTAGCTGTTTTAGACTGTTATTGCAATGCTCAAGATTTCCAAAAGTGATTTGCCAAATTAACATAGATAACTGACTGTTTAACAGCTTGAGAATTCCTAGTAGAGGTAGAAATAAGATTCAAAGAGTAGTTTTTCTCCCTTCCATAGCTTTTGTGAACAAAGGCAGAGCAAAAATTACTTTCCAAGATAATTTGTAATTTAACAGAACTGGGACTATATAACACCAAGTCTAAAGATAATCTCCAATAATTTTTTTCTCTGAACTGTTTCTTATGCTTTATATGTTATAATTTATAAACCTTCCTGCAATATATTTGAATGCAAAACAAAACAAAAAGCAAACAAACAAACAAAAACCCAATGTGTGTAATAGAGATGCTTTGAATTGCAGTGGTTAACATTTCACATACATGCTACAGGGTAATCTGAATTAATATACTCAATTTTTTAATCAGGGCATCATATGTGAGGCTTCCATAACTGAGGAAGTGGTTAGAGCAGTTGCTTTTGGTTAAGCCCTCCCTGTACCATCAGGGATAGGTAAGAGCACAAAAACCTTAGATTCATCCATACCCCTAAGTAAATTAGCTATCCAGTCCCAATTACCTAAGGTCACTTGATGCTTTCCTTGTATTGGACCATAAGGAAAAGATTGTTCATACAAAATCAGTGTCTTTTACAGTATTTATTGAACACAATTAATCCCTGATATAACTCCACTGACTCCGCAGTCTCCATCTTGAGAACCTCAGCATGTCACATGGTCACTCAAACTGTTTGCAGGTCTTGACCCACAGATATTTAGGGTCTGAACACTACACTTTTTGAGCTATTCCTTATTTATCCATTCTCTTTTACATTGCTTTTCTGCTAACCCCATCTCTGTCCATATTATTTGAACTAGCTGTTTGTTGGAATTAGGTGGGTTGGTCGTCCATCACATCTGATGGAACTCTGCTGAGGTGCAGTGGAGTCGGTGGGAACTGTCAGGGAACTTGTTGAAGCCCCCCATTTCTCAGCTGCCAAACTGCAGGGGATCAACTTTAACATGCGCTACTATAGAAACAGCATAGCAGAGCCTTGCTCCACCACACTCACCATCCTCTCATAATTAGAGCAAATGGTGGCTGGAGAAATTTGTCCACAGTTGTTGGTCATTTGTATTCTGGCAGTGCCTGGAATCCCCAGTCATGAGCCAGTACCCCATTGTGGTAGGTGCCATGCAAACCTAGAACAAAAAGGCAGACTCTAAGCACTTTGATGCAGAGGCTAAGTAAAGTTTCTAGCTCTCAGGGGTATTGCCATAATTTCCCTTGGAATGAAAAAATATGTTTCCTCAGTAATATTAAAGACCAGACCAGAGCAATAGATCATGCCCACTCTTTGCACATAACCAAGCTGGAGTGCGCACACAATCAATTATAACAAATAAATGAAAAGCAGAAGATGGATGAAATGGTGATGCAGCACATCAGGTACAGTATATACCAGTATATGCATACATACATACTGAGACAAGATATACATACTTTTGGATATAGCTGTTTGTGGGTAATGTCATTGTAATAGAAAAGGCAACAGCATCAAATTCTTTCCTGCCACATTTATATTTCTAGACAGAGACTATCTTGAGCCTCTTGTCAGATGATAAAGGTTTGTCTGATATTGAAAGTATTAAGAATGATGCCAGGGTCATAGAAAGACAATTTTGTATAACAGCTGTGGTTATACACAGCTGGCCAGATGGCTGCAAAAGAGTATACCTGGGCCGGTATGAGGGCCTGAAAGGGTAAAAAACCCTTTGCCAGGCAGGCAAAGGAAAGAGCAGAGCAGGGCAATTAGCAGCTCCTGGACCCAATCAAGGGCCAGGCCAGCGGTGTTTAAACCCTGCTTTCCCTAGAGGAAGAGGAGGAAACACATGCAGGCAAAGCTGACATAAGGTCTGGGGCAGCTGCAGAAGAAGGATCTCTTCCACTCAGGAGACAGAGCTCTGCTAGAGTCAGGGGGGACAAGGTAGCTGCGGGCATCCTGACTGCAAGCGGATAGAGGTAAAAGCACGAGACCCATGAGGGGGAAGCTGGCAGTTCGCCATGCAACCTCTAACCAGCCTGTTCCTATCCCCTTCTCTTCACCCTCCTACATCAGAGATCCCTCAAAAGTCAAGGATGATCACTTTCCCAGGTTTTATTTTATATGGACCTTTGGTGATGGAGAAGACTAATCCTCAAGCCACAGACTCACTGGCAGACATTGCACTTGGTGTTGGGAGGCAGGGTTGGGCCACGATTGCTGCTTGACAGTTGTCTGCCCTATCTTTTCTGGTGTTTTGCTGTGACAAGAGTGAGGTGATTTTCCTCAACAGTGGTCGTTCTCTCTCTGAAAAGTCTTTGCTAGTTAGCTTTCCCTTGGGCTATTGTCTCCCAGCATGTGATGCCGATGCTACATCCCTTAATGTTTGCCTTGAGGGTGTCTTTAAAGTGTTTCTTTTGGCCTCCCCTTTTCTTTTCTCCTTTCATGAGTTGGGCATACAGCAATCTTTTTGGTAGGCATGCAACATATATGCACATGCAGTGCTCACTCCACCTCAGCTCGTGCTGGGTAATCAGAGCCTCAGCACTGAAGATGCTGGCCTCCGTGAGAACATTGGCATTAATGCGGCGATCCTCCCATTTTATGTTTTTCATGTGTTTTCTGTGGGTCACTTGCAGCCATAGAGGAGATTTGAAATTACTTCTGCTTTGTATACTAAGAATCTAATGTGTATTCTGATGTGGTTGTTGCACATCCAGTGAGACAGTCTGTCAAAGGCAAGGCTGGCACAATGGATTCTCTGCTCAATCTCAGCATCTAGGTTTACCCTCTGTCAGAAATGGCTGCTAAGGTAGGCAAAGTATTCTACATTTTCCAGTTCCTCTCTGTCAATGCACATCTTACCTGCTGGGTCTGATGATTGACTTGGAGCAAACTCATAAAGAACTTTTGTTTTGCTGATGTTCAGGGTTAGTCCTATGCTTTTGTAAGCTTAAGAGAAGCAGTTAAAGGATGTTTGTAGGTCCTCCTTTGAGGGTGCAACTACAGCACAGTCAACTGCATACTGGAGTTCAGTTATTGTTGCCAGTGTTACTTTAGTTGTGGTACGGAGGCAAGAGAGGCTGACGAAGTTGCTGTCAGTCCAATACTGGATGCCAATGCCCTGTGGCAAATTATCTTGGATTAGCATTTTCATAGGTGCTAGGCATATGGGGGTGCTAGTACACAACATTGCTTTACACCAGTTCAGATGGCAAAGGGCTCAGAGGTAGAGCCACTGCACAGGATGGAGGCAGTCTTCTGGTCATGGAGGAGTCTTACAATGGCGATAAATTTACTTGGGCAGCCAAACTTTGACTTGATTTTCTACAGAGCCTCATGGTTGATAGAGTCAAAGACTTTGGTCAGATTGATGAAGACCATATACTGCTCCTGGTGGTGTTCTTCACATTTTTCCTGGATCTGCCTAGCTGTGAAAATCATGTCAATGGTGCCTTGTGATGGTCTGAAACCACATTGGGACTCTGAGAGCACTTCCTTTGCAAGATGGAGCAGATGATTCAATAAGATTCAAGCATGAATATTCCCAGCAATGGAGTTACCATAATAGGCCTATCTCCCTTTTTTAAAATGGTGATATGTTAGGGCGGTAAGTTAGCGGGGATTTCTTCAGTGTATCAGATTTTGAGAAAGCAAATGGAGCTGGTTTGTCAGTGTCGTACCCCCCCCACACACACACTTTCAGTACTTCCGTTGCTATGCCACAAGGACCTGATGCTTTGCTATGCGTCATTTTCTTAATTACTTTATGAATCTCCTCAGGTGTTGGGGGTGTGGTGAGAGTTTTCCAAATTGGCTGCTGAGGGATGGAGTCATGTCATCAGACACAGTCAATTCTCAATTTAGAAGCTTTTGGTAGTGTTCCTTTCAGCACTCTTTGATGGATGCATTGTCTTTAAGTAGGGTACTACCTTCTTCAGATCTCAGCCATGTGAGGCTACATGAACTTGGTCCATACAGGATCTTTATTTTACAGAAAAAGCTCTGCATATCAGGTCTGTCAGTGAATGCTTGAATTTATTTTGAGTTGTCGTCCACCATTTATTTTTGATTTCTTGGATCCTCCTTTGAACCACATCTTTGAACTGATGGAAGGAGCTCTGCTTCTGACTAGATGATGGATCATTTTCCAACTGCAGAAAGATTTCCTCTTCTGATCCATAAGGGCTGTGACCTCAATGTTGTCATCAAACCAATCCTGATGGTGGCAGGTAGCAAGGCCTATGGATTCCTCAAGTCTAATGGATGGTCTGTTTTTGGGCTTCCCAATCTTCTTTGACATTTGTATTGTCATTTCCAGGCATGCATATGGTCAGTTTTCCACTGATGTGTGCTTGAAAGTTCTCTTTGTGCTCTGAGTATTGAAGTCTTTGGTCTTTTGCTGTCTAAGTGATTTGGATTGCTTTCTGTGTTTTGGTGCAATTCTGATGGACATGACTGACCTCATCAGGTGGTGTCAGTTCAGCAATCTTCAGCTCCTCTCATGACATGGGGTTATTTGGAAGTCTCTTAAATCCTGTGTTCTTACAATGACACAATCCAAGAGGTGCCATAGTTTTGAATGGGGATGTTGCCTATTTGTTTTATACTTGTTACTTTTTCTGCAGATTGTGTTTGTGATCACAAAGCCATGCTCTGCACATTTGCTGAATAGAAGGATGCCATTGGAATTGGTCTTGCCCACTCCTTCCTTCCTAATGGTGCCATTCCATATGTTAGAATTTCAGCTAGCTCTTGCATTGAAATCTAAGAGAATTACTTTGTCTGTTTTGGGAACAGATGACAGAATTCTGTCATGGTCAGTGTAGAAGGATTCTTTCTCTTATTCTTCAGCATCAAGTGTTGGTGCATATGCATTAATTGTGCTGGAAAATGACTTATTGATCAGTTGGATACGGAGGGTAATAAGGTGCTTGTTGATGCCAAGGGGAAGCTCAGTCAGATGGTTGACTAGAAGGTGCTTGATTGAAAAGCCAACATCGTATATTTGCCTTTCATTTGTTGGTTTCCCTCTTCAGAAGAAAGTGTAACTGCCTTCTTCTTCCCTCAGGTGGCCTTCGACTGCACATCTTGTTTTGCGGAGAGGAGCAACATCGATGTTGCACCTTGAGAGTTCTCAGGTAATTGCTGTTATGCATTTGGGTATTTCACTTTTTAAATCATTTAGTTGGTTACGGACATTCCAGGGCGAGAAACATTTTTGTTTTTTGACCGCATTGGGAGTGATCCCTATTGACGCGGTTATCCAGTTGGTATTGCCTATGCTTAGGACACCTTTACTAGCCTCTTCCCCATATGGGGTGATCAGAATAGTTCCTAAAAAGACCTGCTCAGTTGTGACTGTTGCTGCCAAAAAAGTCCTGCATCCCAATCCGGGAGCACATGATGATCATCTTGCGGTCACCGCCTATAACTCTGCCATTGTAGCTGTATAGTGGTAATCATCAGACTTTGTGTCATGGTAATACATAGCTCTTACACTGCGTAATGCTTTTTATCTTAAAGCACTTTACAAACATGACCTAACTAAATCTTATAACACCCCTGTGAAGGCAACACGAGGCTGAGACCCAGGATTAGAACTCAAGAATTTCTGGTTTTAGTTCTATGTTCAGATACACTCTCTCTCTCTCTCTCGCTGGATTAATAGTTTTGTTGCTCATATATGAAATCTTTATTTGGTACAAAACAGGGAACAGATGCTATATTATCTCACTAACTGTGGGTAGTTAGTGGATGGCAAAGGTCAGTTCATATCCTTTTCAACCCTGAAAGATGGAAATCAAGAGGTAAGATTTCTATAATGTCCCAGATTATGATCTCAGTTACATCAATTTAGATTCAGAATAGTTCGCCTATTTACAAACTAACACTGCTGCAATCAGAAAACTATTCAGCCTATACAACTAGCCTTACTTTTACAATTGCAGGTAATATGTCAGGACTCAACAGCACATGATTTGGAGAGGGGAATCTTTTAGGATCAGGTTATCATCCTTAGGACTGACTTTTTGCAATCACAGGAGGTGGGGAATGGTGATCAAAAGATATGTTGCTCTGATAACTGATTGATAGAATAACAAATTACAGTCCAAAACAGCAATAAATGAAAATAAAGAACATTCTTAAAAGAATCACTCAGTATAAAGTTCTCCTTTTAAAAAAAATCAGGATAAAAAGGCAGTTATTTCTCTTATACGGTGAAAAATTGAACAAAATAGAAGAAAAACACACTATATAAATTTGCACAAAGTTAATTAACTTAGTTCTTCTGATATTTTTCATTTGTTGATTTCAAAGCACTTTATAATTGTATTTACCCCCACATTATACATGGGGAAACTGATATAATGAGAGGTTAAGTGGCAAAAGTCTTATTTTAATATTACATATTGGAATACATATACAAAAAGAAAAACAAGAATTGGTCAGGTAAAATTATGAAAAAAAAATGTATTTGAATTAGTAATTAAAGTTTGGCAGAAAAAAATAATAAATTAGAGTTGTTCCAAAAGAGGCAATTTCCTTCTCCCTCCCCTCCTGCCCCACAAAAATGTTTGTCTTAAAAATGTATATTTTTATAGGTTCTAATGTTAAAATAATTGGTTCCTAACTCAGCAAATTTCAGTGGTTTCTCCCAGCCTGTGTTGGTTTAAAAAAAATACTGCAGACTGTGCATGTATATTTTCCCATTGGCCTTTTCAGATCTCAGCTATACTAGTCTCTAGAAAGGATGATCATGTGATAACACTTTTGTTTAGAAGAGCCAAATATCAATGCATTTTACTGCATTTAGGAGTTTTCAGAAATGGGTAAAATTTTATCTGGAAGAAGAATTCCATCAAAGGATGTAAAGTTGTATAAGGACCACCTTGCTTTCATCCCTCAGATAAACCTGAGTGAATTTAAGAGTATTTTCTATCATTTCCAGATGTTGAGGCACTGATATAAGATATGCACTGATACCAGATCTATTTTTGAGGCACCTTACTGGAGATCTTCACACACAAGTTATTTTTGAACGGAGAAAAGATAAGCCCCAACAAACTTCATTAGCCAATGCATGAGAAAAGAGACACTCTGAAGCATAGCAATGTAGAGTGAATGGGATAATATAAATCTTGGTTCAACTGTATCCTGTTCTCTCTACATTAGTAGCTTAGACGGAAGTGTAAAATAAAATAAAATCACTAAAAATTAGAGCCATCTTTTGGATTTAAGCCAAAAACATCCTATTCTACACTGAGAACAGTAGATGAACAAATAATATTGTGCCTTTTTGATCCATCCATGAACAGGGTGGATTGATTTAAATCAAAGCAATTTGAAATAACTGATTTTAATCATGATTTAAATCATCAAGCAGGAAATCTTAATCTAAATCAATTTTAGTCTTCTTTTGCATTTGTACATTTTAGTTATTTTCCTGAAGAAAGATTGATTCAATTGGTTTGTAACCATTAAAATATGTTGATTTGCAATGAAATATAGCATGTGCACTAAATTGGTGCTTCTGTTTGCTAACCAGTTTAACTTATATATATATATATATATATATATATATATATAAGTTATATATATATATAGCTTAACTTACATTTATTCAGATTCTTATTTTTCATATTTTTATTATGTTAGGAAATGGTGAATAATGACTCTCATTTATTAAGTGGTTAATTTTTTAGTTGTGATGTGCATCAAGCTGTATTTGTATGTTAAAACAAATTAAAATGCTGTTTTGTACATTTTAATTAGTAATTAACTAATTAATTAAATTTAAAGGTGAAGGATAAGTAAGAAAAAATAGTTATCAGAAAGTTTAGCAAAGCATGTTTTGTATTTAAAACTAATTTTATTTTAAACAAAGGATGTGTTATCCACAAATAGTGAAACAAACTCTTTTGTTTGTTTTCTGGTCACCATGTCCATCAACATTTTAAAGCTTGTGGATCTCATCTTCTTACACCTACATTTTATTTAAAGATTGGAAGAGAAAAAATAAGGTTTTCTGCTTTGTTGACTCCTTGCTTTCTTAACTGTGAATGAACTAGTCATTGAACTGGAACTAGTCGAGTAACCTGAAATAAAGAAAATATTTTCTCTGCACCTGTAGAAGAGGTTACAGCTGCCAGAAGCTGGTTTAGTACTTCAACTCTGGTTCTAGGTGCTTACTTAGTGACCTCCACTAGGTCAATGCTATTACTTCCTTTAAAGCTTGGTGACAAATATGTACTGCTTAATATTTGTTTAAATTAATACAATAGATTTGATATGTTCAAGCCTTAACATAGATCATCGCAATTTCAAATAGGTTCATTTTAAAAAAATCTGTATTTAATTAAATAAAAAACAGTTTATTTTGGTTGGAAACTACCAGCACCATCAACAACAAAATTCAGGAAAAAAAATCAAGGTCTTATGCACTTATATTTTTCAGTCTTAAATTGTTGATATATTTTTTAATTGATTAACAGAAACTGCAAGCCTGTACAAAGCTGAATTCAAAAAGATACATTTCCATGAAGAGTCTCAATTCCATTTAAAAAAATGTTTTGTCAAAAAATTCCTGACCAGCTGTAATTGTGACTATTGCTGGACCATTAACCTTGCCATATTACCAGTGAATCAGATATTCTAATTGTCTGTCCCTGAGGCTGAAGTGGTTTTGAATCCACAGGTAATAAAATATAAAGCCTTCTTCCCATAAAGAATTCTGCTGGTGAAATGCTATGTGCCAAAGGGTTGACTGATATTCTAATTATGGTCTTAGGGTCTCCTGGCATTTTTTAGAACTGTTTTTAAATTGTCATCGCTCTTTCCAATTCCCTGTTACTCTGAGCAAAGCTGATGATGTGTTTGAAATCAGTCTTTGGAAAATAAGCAAAAGCTGCAGTAGACAAATGAGAATTGTCAATGGACTTTAGTTGATTAATTATGCAGTCAGTTATTTCCTCCAATTTGGACGTTTTGCTATATGAAGAAAAGAACTCTGTTACAATGTTCTTGTTCCAGAAGAATAAGTCTGTTGCCACAGGCTGCAAGGCCTCTGTGGAGGAGTTGTTGACGTTAGTGCTTCTGGCAGTTGAAGTAGCAGTTTTTTATTATTTTTATATCTGTGGGCTGATACCAGTTCCTCCACTTATCGAAGAACTGTTGCATGGCACTCACTTATGTTGCATGGCACTCATGGTTTCCTTTAGTAATGACCAGTTCCATTTCTTCTCACATTTCCTCTTGGATTTGTGGATGTTCTTTGTAACAAAATCAAAATGACATGGATCCCTTTCTCCACCTCTGTTCTTCCTTTCATGAACTCTGAATTAAGTGCTGCACTGTATTGAAATGAAATACAATGAAAGCATTGTACTCTGTTAGTAAAGTGCAAGTGTATTGAGCAAAAAATATGTTTTATTATTTGCTGTTGGATTGAAGTTCCTCAATGAATTAAGAAGGATTTCTCTTTTGTTTCGGTAGTGAAATCCACTCATCTAGTAAAACTAAACATGTGAGAATTAGAGATGGACAAGAAATTGTTTTCCTGACCAATGAGAGTTTGAAATTTTAGAAAAATATTCTTGTTCCAATAATTTAAAATCAATTTTTTTTGGATAACTTGAAAATAATTTTAGATTGCATCGAATTGAAACATTGTTTCAATAATTTGGAAACCTTTTTAAAAAATTAACCCTTTTTAGTATAAATTAACTAAAATTTAAAATGAAGTTGTTTCACCAACAACCAAAACTTTCTTTTAGAAAATGTTGAAAACGGACATTTGACCAATTTCAATTTTTTTCAAATTTTTTTTGAATTGTGATATTTTTTCAGTTGACTTTTTCCCACGATATTGGTTTCAACAAAGCAGCATTTTCTGAAGAAAAAGAGGTTTTGTAGGAAAATTCCCAAGCAGCTTTAGCTGACCTGACTGTAGGTGCCATTCACTCCTTAGCCTTTTTTTTCCCTTTGTTATGAAGTTGTTTTGATGGATGTGTGTGATTTATTTTTTCAGAGAGATGCTCATGCCCTGGAGTCTTCTCATCATGCCTAAGTATATTTATTCCTTAAAAATGTGGGTCAATCAATATTTAATTTGTATTGTACCTCCAGAGGCCCAGACCTGGTCAAGGCCAATCTGTTCTAGACACCTTAAAGAGGTTTAAATCTAGGGACAGACAAAACATTGAGAACAGGATACAATATATAGGAAAGTAGTTAGGGTGATTAGACACACATCTTGTAAATTCAGTCTTTCTTCTCTCTTTTTAGGCAACATACATAGTGTGGGAAGACTACAATTAATATGATTACAATATTTCTCTTTAATAATTCATATATACATTGACTGGTTTTTTTTGTAAATGCATTTTTCGTAAACCATTCTTAATAGGCCCTGAACTTAATCATTGTTAGTGGGAGATTTCTTATAGGCCTCCCAAGCACTAAGCATTTTTTTTTCCTGATCTGTTTGTTTGTTCAGGATGAAACAAACAGGCTCCAAGAGTCTCAAACTGAACATAAATGTTCTGCGTGTCACTTGTGATCTTCACTATGGTGTAGCACATTTGTATATCAACAGAGTTGCTTAGGAAGCTTTGCAGTCTTGCTACCCTGTGATATTCTTTTCTGAGGATATGCGCTGGTTCCAATGAAATGTTGTAGGAAATTCTGCTGAAATGCTATCTCACAAAGCAAATACTGGAATTTATTCTTTCACCAAATCCCAAAATGGATTCTTTCACCAACTGAGTTTTCCCAAATCCAGTAGTAGCAACTGGGTATGAGTATACACTGGCACTGAGCTGATTGTCATTTGGACCTATTCGTTATTTGCCTGACAATCTTCCTGGATATCTGAGCTACGATATCAAATTTAACTCAAGCAGCTGCTAAGCTCTGTGGAGAGGCAAGATGGGTGAGGTAACATCTTTTATTGGATCAACTTTTGTTGGTGAGAGTTGAGAGAGAGAAGCTTTTGAGCCACACAGAGCTCTTCAGGTCTCTGAAAGCTCAAAAGCTTGTCTCTGTCACCAACAGACGTTGGTCCAATAAAAGGTATGACCTCATTCAGGCTACATCAACACTGTATATTGCTCTGTAGAGGGCATTGAGTTGAGTTCTATGTTTGTAGTTAGGGTGAGATGAAGATACCATATATCAATACTTCTTTATGCACTAAAATCTCTTGTGAATTTTTGCTGGTAAAATGGCTACTGAAGACAGTGGTATTAATATAGTGTCTTTTTAAAAGGAATTTAGCAGATAGTCCATGCATAGTGTTTTCTTTTATATGTAGCTGATTCAAAATCAACACAATAACATAAGTTTTCTATGCTGCTATTTGTACATTGTATTTCCCATGGGATGGAATATTCTGTGGTTGAAGAGGGTGTTATATTAACATTTCTGTCAGAATATTATGGTGAATGACTATAGGAACTTGGCACCATAAAAAACATTTCTAATTATTCTTAAAAGATATGGTTTGCTGAAGAGGAAGGAGTTGTCATCTGGTTTAGAAACCTCGCATAATTTTTCTAGCTGCAGATAACTGCCAAGGGATTGAGGGAGTTATTTTTGTCTCTGGGGTACTTAATTTCTTTGCTTTTCTCTTAAAAATACTGGTGTGAAATGTAGTTCTGAAATTAGCAGTGTCCTGACTCAGGCACCTATTGTGTGAGAAAATAGCAGCCTACAAAGGAAAATTCTTTCCCATTTCTCAGAATTAATGCAGGGCCAAACCAAGACTTTTGCGCCACATGCCTTTTTGCTCCCCAAAATGTGTGCTTGTAGGAGAGGGGGGAAGATTTCAGGCAAACATAACCTAAACTCTAGATTTTTGATCCAGAAGTAGCTCAAAGCCTAACCTGCTAATTCAGATTAGGGAAAAAGTCTAGCTCTGCCTAAATCAAGACTGAGAAATGTTAAACATTTTTTTCTGATTTTCAATAAATAGCAATTTACTAGCTAACCCGAATTGCAACTGAGAATGATCACCACACAAGCTCGCTCATTTAAAGTGGAGGTAGATATAAAATACACTGATGTCAGGAAGAGAACAAGTAACATTGCCCCATGTCAGGGAGAAGAGTGAAAGTGAGGACACTCTTTGTATCCTATCGCTACTGTTATTTATCATTGGTATTACCATAGCACCAAAGGGCATCAGTCATGGACCAGGACCCCATTCAATTATGAGCTCAACAAACACAGAACCAAAAAAAAAAGTCCCTGCCCTAAACATTTTACAGCCTAAGTATAAGACAAGAGACAACAGATTGATACAAACTAATAGACAAGTGAACACAAGGAAACAATGAGATAGTACTGGTCCACAATAGTAGCATCACACTCTAGTGGGCTAATCATTGTCATTTTTTTATATAGACATCATGACAAATCCTAGTTTTTAGGAGAGATTTGAAGGAGGATAATGAAGGAACTATGTGCCTGTCCTGAGTGTGAGGACCAGTGTGGGAGAAAGCATGAAGGTGCTTGTTTGAAAATTGAACAATTGCATGATAGTGACTTGTGTTACTGGCCGATTGTAAGTGGGAGTGATGATACATAGGGTGGTAGGGAGAGCCAATGAGGAACCTAGCAAGTAAAGACCGATAGCTTATGTCTGATGCAATACAAAAGGAAGAGCCAGTGGACAGATGCAAAAAAAAGGGTGAAATGGTCAGAGTGACAGGCTATAAAACTCTCTTTTCATCAGCATTCTGAATGACTATGAGTCGGGCAAAGCCAGAGAAAAGGATGGTTGCAGTAATCGAGATGTGAGGTGATGAAAGCTTGGACAAGAGTTTTGGCTTTGTGGATGGATAGGAAAGGCCACATTTTAGGAATGTTATGCAGAAAGGATTTAAGATTTAGATGTAGCCTGAGTGAGTATTGTTAATGCCTCAAGTTGATACTCAGAGCAGCTGTAGACCTGATTGCTCCACTGTTGACAAGAACTTTTTACCTTGAGATGGCATTAGAAAAAATGGCTGAATTTAATAAGATGTGCTCAGAACTTTTTATAGACTTCCATCAAGACTTTGATTCAGCGCATCAAACAAGTTTGTGGGGGTCTGATGTGGTGACTTGGCATCCCTGGAAAGATTGTGTCATTGGCAGAAGGGCTCTATAATGGAACAGAAAAGCTGTGTTCAAGTCAGTGACAGATACAGAGCATGGTTTCTTATCTCCATAGGAGTTTGACAAGGCTGAGTTCTGTCACAATCGAAGTTCAATATCTGCATTGATTGTCTGATGGATGAGCTTTGGGAGGTAGCTGTTGGTGGCATTGAGCTCAACAATATCCTGCTTCAAGATCTTGGATACACCAATAACATTGTCTTGTTGGCTCAGTTTAGTGAATCATTGCAGCTGACGGCTGATCTGGTAGGGAAGAACCAGCATGCATTGCTCTGGTTATTATAAAATAAAGTCCCTGGCCATTACCATCAAGCAGCCTCAATTACAGATTACAACCAGCTCAATATTAGCTTGTCTGGATGCAACATCGAGCAAGTGGCAGCTGTCAAATATTTGGGTAGTGTCATAGACACTGCTGGAGGATGCTCAAAAGACACAGGCATCCATATAGCAGCAGCAGCTGCTGCCATGTTTCAGCCCTTTCGGTGGCCTCTGTGGGGATGTTGAGACATCAAGCTTTCCAGGAAGCTGTGATTCTATAGAACCAAGTTATACCAACTTGAAGTGAAGTTGGAGTAGGCTGAAGTAGGTGCTGTGGAAGGCTGAAGAACACTGGATTGAGGTTTGGGATTCTCATTGTCTTCCTCAGCTACTCCATGCTAAATAGCAAGGCAAAATCAGTAATTACGATATTTGAAATCAAACACGATCCATCAGCACTGGTTTGGCAACCTTCCAGGTGTGAACATGCTATTAGAATGGAAGAACACTAAATTCCAAAGTGTGTGCACAAAGCAATTCTACTACATGGCTAGAGATCACAAGGGCATCAAAAGCTTCAGTGGCATGATAAGAATGCCAGTGATGGACAGAAACTGAATATCCAGCCACACCACTTTAAAGACCTATCCAGAGATTGATCAGGATGACACTCAGGCACAATGCGGACACTGTCTTTTGGGACTGGCCATGATGTTGATGGATAGGAGGACCTAGAGAGAGGCCTGAGTAGAAGATCCTGCCAAGAGTATGGGCCTGAGTGAAACACAAGACAGTGCTCTTGTCCACAGTGATTGAGAAAGATGGCTGTGGGGAGAGGTTGGGGGAAAAGATTAAGAACTGTTTTATCCACATTGAACTTGAGCTGACAGTTAGACTTCCATAAGGAGATGTCAGATAAAGAGGCCACGATTTTAGTTTGGACAGATCTGCAGTAAAGCGGTAGATATGTGAATAATCAGGATAGAGATAGTATTTGAATTTTGTGTTTGTGGATGAGATTACCCAGTGATAACATGTAGAGGGAGAAGAGAAGGGGATGAAGGAGAGAACCCTGTGGGGCCCTTTACTCTGTAGAGGAGTGGGAGGAAAACCAGGAGAGGACAGAGTCAGGGAAGGCAAGAGAGGACAAGATTTCAAGAAGAGCAGGATGGCTAACTGTGTTAATGGCGGTCGATAGGTGAAGAACATTGAGGATGGAGTACTGGTATTGAGATTTAGCTCAGAAAAGGTCATTAGAGACTTTGGCAAGAGCAGTTTCAGGGGCATGCAAGTGGCAGAAGCCATATTGATGGGGGTCTAGGATGGAATTGGAGGAGAGGAATTCCAGACAGTGATTGTAGCCAGTACATTCAGTTGGTTTAGAAGTGAAAGGGAGAAGGGAGATGAGGCAAGTAGGTCAAGGATAGGGTTTTTTTAAATGGGAGAGATTAAAGAATGCTTGTATTGTGAGGGGAAAGAGCCAGAGGAGAGTAAGACATTACAGAGAAGTGTAAGGGGGGAGGATGGGAGAAGGTGCAAGGGATTGTGGGGGATGGGATGGTTTGGAATGAGATAGGAGTCACTGGGGCCTACTATAATAAGTCAACAGATAAGGTCAAATAGAAAGTCCCTTCTCTCCATAAAATGGTTGAAAGAAAAATTACTACTACTTGTATTACAGGAGTACTTAGGTGACCCACCAAGATCAGAGCTCCATTGCACTAAACTTTGTACAAATGCATAATAAGTAACAGTCCCTGACCCACAGTTTAAAATCGAAGTGGAGAAGATAGAAATAAGGAAACAAAGGTGTAGAGAGGGGAAGCGACAGGCCAAATGTTGCACAGAATGTCAGTGGCTGATCCAGGAATAAAACTCAGGTCTCCTGACTCCTACTGCAGTGTCTTATGTACTAGATGACACTACCTCTTTAAAATGAGCCTTTTTCTCCATCCACCAAGGGAGGAAAAAAAAGGAAGATGCTTATCTAAGACTTCATCTATTTGTGAAAATATTGGGATGGAGCAACAGGCCATTGGACCTCCTCCAATTAGACAAGAGCAGTTAGAGGGGAGGGAGGGTCCTTAGGGAAGACAGGGATTTTGAGGGACAAGTGAGGATCTGTTTGGAGGAAGACTAAGGGAAAATCTATTACAAAGTTTGCAGGGTGCATTATGGCAGATGGAGTTCATCAAGGAGCTGATAGGATCCTCCACAGGGTTTAATAAGTATCCAAAACTTTAGATGCTTATTCAAACCAAACTTTCCAAAAGTCTCCCACTGGTAGTTTTTATTAGATATAGGCTGAGGAAGCAAGGAGTGTAAAACATAAGGCCAGGAGTGTAAAGAGGGGTGTAAAGTAGACTTAATTAAAATGAAAATTAGGCCCAAGGTTTAGAGTGTCTGGACTTTATTTTAGTGGGACCACTAACATTCTAGGTAAGAAGAGAGTTAAGAGTCTTCAATTTCCCAAACCTGGCTGATGGTGGTTTTGATTATGTAAAACTCTGTCAGTCAGGCTTTGGTTTTACATACTTAAAACTAGAGAGAGTTCAATTCCAGGCTTCAGTTACCAAATTGTAAATAAGAGTCCTGTAGCACTTGAAAGACTAACAAATTAAATTTTTTCAGGCATAAGCTTTTGTGGGCTGTAACCCACTTCGTCAGTGGTTACATCTGATTAAATGGGTTACAGCCCGCAAAATGAAAAATCACTAGTGATCAGGGGAAAGCTGGGAATTTATGGATACTCCATATTCTTATGCTATGTATCAAAAAATGGAATCACAAAATGAGTGACCAGATTTCTACAAAAATGAAATCAAAGCCACTATGATATGGCCTATCTGTAATAAAAATGGGTTTCAACAACACTGGAAAACGTGACACAATAACAATAATATAATAACGTATATTTATATAATAATTTTCATCCTGAATCATTCCAAAGTGCTAATTAAGGAAGTCAAAAGAATATTCAATTTTCATATCCAATTAAAATTGAAGTGGGAACTTGGATGAGCCAAATGCAATTACCCAAAGTAGAATTTGGCGAGGATACCCTTACTTTTGCAAAAATGTGCATGTTCAATAACTATAATCCCTGCTGTAACTACTAATTTCAAACAAGAATGAATTTGACCCACTGGTATTGGTAAGGAATCAGCCAATCAGCCAGTTTTGTATCTTCCACCTCACTGTTCACCCCCTTGTTCAGATAATTGATGAATATATTGAACAGCATTGGTCCCAGTACAGAGTCTTGTGGAGCCCTGCTATTTACCCTTTCTCCAATGTGAAAACTGACCATTTATTCCTACCCTTTGTTTCCTATCTTTTAACCAGTTACTGATCCAGAAGCGGACCTTCCCTCTCATTCAACAACTGCTTAAGAGCCTTTGGTGAGGAATCTTGTCAAAATCTTTCTGAAAGACAAGTACACTATATCCACTGGATCACCCTTGTCCACATGTTTGTTGACACCCTTGATGAATTCTAATAGTTTGAGGCATGATTTCCCTTTACAATAGCTATGTTGATGCTTCTCCGGCAAATTATGTTCATCTATGTGTCTGCTAATTCTGTTCTTTACTATAGTTTCAAACAATTTGTCTGGTACTGACATTAGGTTTATTGGCCTGTAGTTGCCAGGATTGCACCTGGAACCTTTTTTTTTT
This sequence comes from Mesoclemmys tuberculata, assembly GCA_007922155.1. Lineage (NCBI taxonomy): Eukaryota > Metazoa > Chordata > Testudines > Chelidae > Mesoclemmys > Mesoclemmys tuberculata. The sequence continues at coordinate 1,719,356 of ML675641.1, forward strand.
TTTTTTTTTTTTTTTTTTAAATTTAAATTACAACAGCTAATCTCCACTAATCTGGTACAGAGGCAGATTACATACCACAGTTAGTAGTTCTGCAGTTTCATATTCGAATTTCTTCTGAGCTCTGGGATGAATACCATCTGGTCCTAGTGACTTATTACTGATTGACTTACCAATTTGTTCTATAGCCTTCAATAGTGACACCTCATTCTGGGACAGTTATTTAAAAAGAATGGGTTGGGTGTGAGGATCTCCCTCCATATCCTCTGTAGTGAACACTTATGCAAAGAATTCATTTTAGCTTCTCTATAATGGCTTTGTGTTCTTTCAGTGCTCTTTTAGCACCTTCTTTGTCCAGTGACCCCACTGACTGTTTGTTTGGTAGGCTTCTTGCTTCGAATGTCATTACAAATTTTTTTGCTGTTAATTTTTGTGTCTCTAGGTCGTTCCTCTTGAAATTCCTTTTTGGTCTGCCTTATTATTCTTTTACACTTAACTTTCCAGTGTTTATGCTTCTTTCTATTTTCCTCACTAGGCTTCGACTTCCAATTTTCAAAGGATGCCTTTTTGCTCCGACTGCCTTTTTTACTCTGCTATTGAACCATGGTGGAACTTTTTTGGTTCTATGACTTTTTTGGTGGGAGGGAGAAGGCAGAATATACATTTAGTCTGAGCCTCTATTATGGCAATTTTAAATAGTCTTCATGCCATTTGCAGGCATTTTATCCTTGAGAAAGTTCCTCTTAATTTCTATTTAACTAGCTTCTTCTTTTGTGCAGTTCCCATTTGTGAAATTAAATGCTACTGTGATGGTTCATCTGGGAATTTCCCCCTATAATAATGTTAAATTTACTTAAATTATGGTCACTATTATTGAGCTGTTCAACTTTATTCTCCTCTTGGGCTCAATCGTGTGCTCCACTTAGCATTAAATCAAGAATATCCTTTCCCCTTGTGGGTTCCAGGACGAGCTGCTCCAAGAATCAGTCTACTCCTACTGCTATATTTTTATTGTTAAGCATGGAATTTCTATCCATAGAGACCCTACTGTATGGTTTGATTAAATTTATTTTGTTAGACTCTGTGCTTTCTTTAACATATTGAGCTACTTTGACACCAATATACTCTATTCAGTCATTCTTATACATTGTGTACACTGGTATTACCTTTTCCCATAGATTTTCCTGATTCTACTAAGTTTCCGCAATGCCTATTATATTTGTATCTTCTTTCAGTGCCAGGTACTCCAGCTCATCCATTTTAGTACTTAGATTTCTAGCATTTGTGGTACAGACACTTGTACATTGTGTCATTATTCAGTTGCTTGCCATCATGTGTTACATAACCAACTTCTTTCCTATCCTCTTTACTAGGATATAGAGTTCCCCCTTTAATGAATTCATCCCTAAGAGGTATCTCTACCTGAACCATATGTACCTATATACTTGTTGGCTTTTCCCTCACACTTAGTTTAAAATATCCTCTACAATCTTTTCATTTTACATATCAGCAGTGTGGTTTGCTTTTTGGTTTAGGTGGAATCCATCCTTCTTGTATGGGCTCCTCCTTTCCCAAAAGGTTCCTCAGTTCCTAATAAACCTAAAATCCTCTTCCTTACACCATCATCTACACATTGAGACCATGCAGTTCCGCCACTCTAACTGGCCCTGGAACTGAACTGGAAGCATTTCAGAGAATTGTAGAATGGAGGTTTAATCTGGACTTTAATCTCTTACCTAGCAGCCTAGGAGTATTGGCATCTAGGAGTATTTACCAACCTTTCCTTGTGACCTTGGTACCTACAAGTACCACAACCACTGGTTCCTCCCCAGCACTGCACATAAGTCTGCCTAGACATTGCATGAGATCTGCAACCTTCACATCCAGCAGGCAATTTATCATGCAGTTCTTCCAGTCATCACAAACCCAACTATCTATATTTCTAATAATCGAATCCTCCACCCCCATTCTATTGCTTGTCTCTTGGTATTAACTGCGGTATCCTCCTTATGAGGGTTATCCTCAGTGTGAGTGGATACCATGGCATCATCTGGTAGGAGGTTCACACCTATGGGGTTGTTTCCTTCTGTTCCAGCTTGAAGTTCTCCTTCCTCAAGATTTTCATCCTCTTTTACAGCACAGAGGTTGTCAGAATGGGATGGGACAATTCTATTTTTTCTCTGAAAGTCCCCTGTATGCACCTCTCTGTCTCCCTTACCTTCTTCAGTTCAGCCACTCTGGCCTCAAGATCCATGTCTCTGAAGGCCATGAGCTACTTGCACCATGTGGACACACACAATACCTGCCCAAAAGGCTGCATTCAGTGCAATAAACCAGATAGACCCTGGTCTGTTGACTTTCCCTCAACAATGCTGGATATCGCCGTACAATTTTTTTTTACTCTTGCAGGCGTTTTTCTTTTAGTTTTGGGGGGGATTATTAGCCTAAATTTAGAATAATTTTGTTTGTTAGGTTTATCTGCCTCACACTCCTCTATACTTCAGCTTGGCTCAGCACACAGCCCCCAGAACATACCGCACTACAATGTTCAAACAAGGAAGCACGTGGCAAGCAAGCAAGCGTACAGCAAACAGACAAACTCTCTCCAACAATCATGTAGTGTCATCTTCTTCACCTGAAGAACTCCTTTGCAAAACTCCCATTTGCTGCTCCTGATCACTATCTTATTGAGATAAGATTCCATCTGTATGCCTAAACCAAATCCATCACCTTGCTTTTTGTACACAGTAGCTGTTCACTTTTGTGATGCATCTAACCTATTGAAATAAGACCTTCTTATGTACAGTTCTAGTGGAAACACTCCCATAACTTTCATTTTCAACTTTAAAAACTGAAACAAATGTTTTTTAGACAACAAACCACTCCTTCCCTGTGTTGCTCTGTTTCATGCTATTTGATGTCAGCATGCAACTCACACTGTATGTAATAATAACAATAGACCGAGACACAAAAACATAGCAGACAGAAATGTTCTTGTTGTTTTTGAAGCTTAAATCCTTAGTGTATTCATACAAGTGTCAAATGTTCTCCCTCCCTTAACTATAAATCTTGATAAAATACTAAACTGTAAAATGTGCCAGTGAAAATAGCAGCAGCAGAAAAGCATTACACAATATAGCAATCTTGGCAGACATTGCTCATAAGATGACTGGAATTAAATATGCAGTGAAGGTGAATTACTCTCCCTAAATAAGAATCCTTTGAGTTCATGATAATGATGCCCTCAATGTTCACCAGGAAAAAAATGTTATATTTTATTACTACTTTACTTGTCTAAGACAATTAAAAGGACACAATTAGTCTCTGGAGAAACCAGCCATTTGCCTTTCAGAAAACACAAGGGTAATGTAAGCTAGCGACTCAGCCCAGCAGGGGCATTGTGGCCCTTCCTCTGGCCCAGGCTCCAAGGAAGGCCACAGTGCCTTGCTCCAAGGAGAAAGTTAGCGGGTTCTACGAGTTTTTATCCCCTGGTCCCCAAGTGGCAAATAATCTGTAGCCTCCCCATCCCCCAAGCAGGGTGGGGCTGGCAACACAATCTGTAAACACAATGCTCGGTATCCTTTGAGGCAACAGGCCCAGAGGAGACGAGCACTTTCGGGGTGCTAGGGAAAGGTGGACGCAGGCTCACCTGACTCCACTGCATCCTAGCCCAGGACCCTACCAGTGGCAAGGGGCTCTGCCACTGGGTCAGAGGGGCTCCAACCACAACAGGCTGACACTGGTGCGACCACAAGCTCAAAAAAACTTAGTCGGCTGCCCCATGGCTACTTCCTCCCACCCTGAACCTGGGCACCTGGAACCAGGGTCTTCCTCAGATTCTCTGGAGTAGATGGCCAAAGGGAGCCCCAGCAGTCCCCCACCATTGGCCGGTGGAAGGTCCAGGAACTCCTTGGGGCCGTCAGCAGATGGCAGCTCCTCCAGGTCACAGGGTCCCGGTGCATCCTCCAACACACAGGACTCAGGCAGCTCTGGTGGGTCCCAGGCAACGGGCAGCTCCTCTAGGTCGTGGCTGGCCTTGGGGGGTTCATCCCAGTCAGCAGCCTCTGGTAGCTCTTCCCCAGTTAGTAGGACCCAGCAGCCCTGGCAAGCCCTTGAGGCTTCAGTCAGCGGAGGGCTTGCGCTGCACAGCCGCAGGGCCTGGGTCTGGGTCAGGCTCAGACCACAGCCTTGGGGAAGGCGCATCTTTCTCTGGCAGCAGTTTCCCACTCACTGAGCTGCTAAACTGGCCTTTTCTACTTTCCCTTCTTGTCCTGTCCCCACCCCTCTGCCTGAAGTGTCCTGATCGGCCCAGCAGGGTGTCGCAGCCCTTCCTCAGGCCCAGGCTCCAAGGAAGGCCACAGCACCTTGCTACAGGTAATTTTACTGAAACACACAAAACCAAGAAAAATAATTTCCACACTGCAACAACTGTTGTGCCCTAATCTGCATAATGAAGCTTTTGTGGAAAATTGACTTTTTACAGCTTTGTTTCCATCAGCGTGATCATTCGCTAAGGAAAACCTCCTGCATAAATGTGCTCACTAGTTCTATGAAATGTTATTGTATTTTGGGTAAGATTGGTAGTCCCAGCACACATGTGAGATTATCATTAGTAATTTATTATATCTTTGTTGCAGTGGAGTTTTTGAAGTTCACATTCATAAGAGCCTTATCTCTTGAGCTAATTGTGTAGCTCTAGTTCATGATGTGGAATATACCATAACTATTCCCTAATCCCCAGATAACATTCTGGAAAGTGATCTTAGAAAAACGTGTATTGTTCAACTCACTATGTATCATAGTAATTCTGCTCTTATTTAAATCTGTAGGATTTCGGGTGCTTCAGGATATCAGGTTATTCACAAATATGTATTAAAATAATTATTTTTGCACTGATCCCACAGTGGTGACTTCTCTATAACCTAGTACAGTCTGTGGTACTGCCTCTGAACCAGGTCAAGGTGTATCAGTGCTAACGGTGCATTGGTGTACTCTTCTCAGTGTTTCCTTTTCATCAAACTCAGATGTCACTGTCCCGTTACTCTCCCAGTTACTGACAGAAACAGGGCAAGGGGTAAAAAAGAACAGGCCATGACTCAACTAAGGTAAAACAAAAGTGAAGGTTGCCTGTAGAGGGAAGCATTTAGAAGACTGGAAAGAGTCAGCAAGTGCTGCAGGATTTGTTTGACTTTCATAATGATGTATCTCAGCAATGGGCTCCTATTAGATCCATGAGAACTGCTGAATTCCTAGCTAGAAGGAATAGCCCATATGCCCTTTTTCCACCTTCAGCTGACCCAAGAGTTTCGACCTTTCTCCTGTTAATGCAGGCATTGCTGCTATTATCTAAATTTGTGTTACCTCCAAGACAGAACAGAATAATATGCCTTACTTAGGATTACTCTTGAAGACTAAGCAGAAGCTTAAACTAGTTTAGAATGCAACTAGTGGCCTTCTAGAGGGGGAAAGTTTTTCTGATCACATAACACCTGTTCTCAGAATTCAGTGCTGGCTTCTTGTTCATTTTTTTAGTGTATAATTCAAGAATATGGGTGACAGCTTTAAATGTTCTGGGAACCAGCTACCTGGGAGACTCTCCTTAAATATATCCAAGCACGTATATTGCCTCCATTACCATAGTATAAGAACAACGCAAATATTTAAAAATAAAAGTACCTCTGTCTCTTCCCTCCAATTGTACAGGGAAAATAGTTTGGCTAGTCTATAGGTTGTTTGGTATGTTTGAGTGAAAGCATTATTGAGGGAAAGTCAAGTCAAAGAGATGAGTTTTACATTTAGTTCTGAACATGGTTCAGTCTCTGATCAGTCTTATCTCATGTAGGAATGATTTCCACTGTCTAGGTCCAGCTCTTGTTAAAGCCTTGTCATTTGCATTCATAAACCTCTCCATATTGGTCAATAGTTTAATTGTGCTCGGCAGTTAGTCACTTTTTGTTGGTGGTGCTTGGCAGAGAATAGTTAAACTCTTCAGCACCAGTCATACTGCTTACTAACGGACTCACCTCTAAAATTGTTAGTCTTTAAGGTGCTACAGGACTCTTGTTGTTTTTGCTGTATACAGACTAACATGGCTACCCCTTTGGACCCCCCTCTGGAGCTTGCCATGCTGTACGCTTCATTGCAGCCTGAATTTGGAAGCCTTGAAAACAAAATACAAAGCTGTAATTATTGCACCTGGTATAACATCTGTTTGAGATATTTTCAGTTTGACGTGGTTTCTAGAAATTGGATGGATCCTATCTATGGATTATAGCAATAGTGGGAGATTTTGTGAAGCCTGTTTGGAATAGTTTGGTACCTGTGTTTTTATTATTTTGTATCACAGTTTTGGCTAGTCAAAGGCAATAGAAATAATAACTTAATAAAAATACATAATACACAAATCATGTTCATGCAACTAATATCTATATTTTTATGCAAGAAAAATTCAAGTAGTTTTGACAAATTAGGCATGGAACATTTCCTACGTGATCAGAGTAATATCTCAGATACAGTATCACTAAGACGTTCCATTAGTAGTTCTCCCAAAAGATGTGAGACGGGTGATACCCTAAAAGCAACACTTTATATTTATAGAACACCTTGTATTCTGAAGGATACAAAATTGTTTCTTAAATGGCCCGTGTATGAGTACCTGTGCTGAGGGGAAAAAGAGCCCTCTTCCCACTGTGCAACATATACCATGATCAAGGATGAATCAGCTGACAGAGAGCAAGGAGGAGGTACAGCCATGTTACAGGCAGATCACACCAGGAGAAATAGGCTACACCATCCTAAAATAATGTTCAGTGAATGATTGACACTCTTCGGGACACAATCCTTCTGAGAGCTCTGACATAGGGCAGTGTATCTCTCTACTAAATTCAGAAGCGGAAAACACTCACCAGTTCTAACACTGGTTCATCTATGCTCAAGGGCACTGAAAGCGTGAGTGTAGAAAAAGCTTCGGGGGCTTCCATAATTTACCATTATGTAAATGAATCCTGCTTTTCAGTAGTTTTAAGTAGCAGGATGATAAAATGCCACAACCTGCTGGAGCTTTGTCTGCATTATGGCTCCAGACAGTTTGGCCTGCTGGTACTTTGAATTTTGTGTATCTGATCTCTCTCTCTAGATCAGCAAGTATCGACTCCAGAAGTAACGCTTTGGAAATAACATACCTATTCTTTTTCCTATAGAAGTTTAGCCTGAAGGCCAGCAATAGTAGGCTGAGAGATCCATCCCAATGGAGATACTTTTAATACGTGCTTATTTCATAGGTCCACCAAACTCCCTATGAGAATGATTGGCTTATGAACTCAGAAGTGATACAGATATTAAATATCTGTGTGTGTAACTGTTATGCCTCATAGACAGATATCTATTTAAGAAGGGGGAATGGGAAAGAGTTGTGTCTGGGTCATTGTTCTTATTTGGTTCTGGAGGGTAGGCAGGCAGTGAGCCCACCCACTGCTAAAGGCCCGTCCCCCAGCCTAAGGGGAGGAATCACTGGGCCCAGGACTCAACTGAATAGACAACAAATGAAAAAACAGGAACAGGCATGGAGGTCAAAGGGTCAAACAGAGGGAACCAGAAGGGGACACTGAGAAGAGAACCCTGGACAGTGCCCACTGCTCCCTAGAGGTGTCTTGGGAGCCAGCAGACACTGCCTAGAGGAACTCTTCCCAGATGCGTGAGCAGATAAAGGAACAGAAATAGGCCCCACAGTGGAGGGAGGGAACCCCCTCAGCCAACCTCGTCTTCCTGGTGCTGTAGATGGTCACTAGGAGAAGTTGACGAGGCAGTCCTGTGACTTTGGGGGGACCATAGATGGGGTGCGCATAAAGGAACAGGTGTGGGGAAAAGTGTTGGGGTCATTGTTGCTAGGTAGATGCACAATGAGCACTCTATAGCCAGAAGTTTCTGGAATTGGGTGTGGTAGTTTTGGGTATGCTCAGCAGGTTCCCTGTAGCTGGAGCTCCATGAGGGCAAATGGTCAGGGTAGCAGCTTTACAAAAGGCCATGTGATCTGGGTGGGTTGGGAGAAGCTGAGCCATAGGAATAGAAAGCAGGTTGTTTTCTACTAATTCGGAAGCATTTTACAGCAGATTAGTGATACTATTAACCTGCCTACAGGGTAGTCTTGGCAGTGTTGATTATAAAAAGGGACAATTTGAAGGGAAAACTAATTTCTTTTATTTGAATTATATACTTTGAATGTAATTTTATTTTAACCAAACTGTTTTAGTTAGTCTTGACTGATATGATTCACCAACTTGTCTCTTCTTTAAATGTGATGATGGGGGAAAAAGTCATTTATATTTTGCTATTCTCAGTTTTGAATTTTTCTTGTAAGAAGGTATTTTTAAAATCAATATACTTAAACTGAGTGTTTGGTTAATTAGTTAGCTAACAGAGTGATTTCAGCTGAGGAGGAACAGTCTGCATGGATTCCAGCTGGAGATTTCTACAAGCAAGTGGAGGGAAGATATCGATACAGTGCTTTTGACTCAGCAGACTGTATAGGGTGATCAAAGACGGTAACTGAGACTCAGATGACCTCCACCTAAGCTTTTGGAAACTCTGACTTAGTTCTCACTGTGTTTCTGTGGGGACCGACCTTTCTACATTTAATTTTTCTTTGTTTATGTATGAGTATAACTGAAGATAACATGTGGATTATAGAGTAGCCATGTTGTGACAATTAAGTTATGTTTCTTTTGCATTATAAAATTATATAAAGTTGATATTTAAGAATTAGGGTCATTCCTCTTGTTCTTTTTAGTCTTGTTTCTGGGAAGGTTTGACCCTGTGCCATCCTTGCTGAAAATCAACAGTGACTGAATTCTGGGTCTCCATGTACCTTTCTGTGGGAATTGTTTTTAGGCACTAGAAGGAGGCAGTGAAGCAAACTCTAGGCCACCTAAAGGTTACATGTGCAAATTCTCTCTCGCGCTCTCTATCTCACAGAGGCATTTAGTATTTCCATTAATTTTGAGGTCATAAACCAATCATTCTCATAGGGAGGGAGGTAGAGATATGAAACAAGCACATTGTAAAAGTACGTTATCAGGATAGGCCACCCACCCTCAGAGAGTTAAGATGGAGCTATGAAATAAGCATGTAGCAAAAGTGTATACACAGATCAGCATTTAAAAATACTTATTGGACAAAGGTGGTTTTGTTTTTCAATATCAGATCTTCAGGAAAAAAAAAAACAAATTAAATAATGTCCTTATCCTATATTGCTGCTCTCCTAGAATTTTGTAGGGAACTCCATAGCTGTAGAACTGCTGAAAACTGGGATCACTACTATAAGGGGTTACGATAATACTAGAGAGAAAAAATGTGGTTGATTCAAGTTATGAGTGTGACACCAATTTCCTTCCTAGTGCTCTCTTCTGAAACTTCCTAAAAGATTTTTATACTATATTATGGGAATATTTTGCTAAATAATAAATTTAGTACTTCCAATGAAATGCTAGTAGTAGGCAACCAGGAATTTACACTCTTCTTTGAAACAGCTGCATCCATTAGTGTTCCTGCCAATTTTTCTGGAGTGATATCTGAAATACAAAGAAAGTATGTTTGTCAAGGAATGTTATTGTCTTTTGTGAAGTGATAGCTCTTCTCCGAACAATCAGCAATATACTATCAAGACTGCAGGCCTGTTTTTTAATATGGCCATATCCCACACAATAAAAAACAACTAGAAATGACTTTACATTGGTTTTCCAGTATAAACACAGGAGGTAATCTCTTAAAGGACTTTATATCAGTGTCAATTTTGTGTGTGTCAGGAGTAAAATGAATGGATCAACCAATTCAGAAAGAATTTACAAACTTCAGCATGAACACCAAATAGAACCTAATGCTTCAGCAAGATATCGAATCTCCTCTCCATCAGAATTTTAATGGTTTTATTTTGTTTTAAGTCTTGGCTCATGGGAGCGGGGGAAAGTTCAAGCTATAACTGATCAGTAACATGAAAAGAGTAGCAAATTTAAATGCCTTTAAAAGAAGAATTGCCAGAGAATTAAGATTCATCCTGGCCAAGATATTTTAAAGGGGCCTGTCTGTTTGTATTATATTTATCCAGTTGAACTTTGTTCTCTTTGTTAAAGGAAAATTTCTGTATTCATAAATAGTTTGTTCAGAAAAAAAAATTAATATACTCAACTCATTAATGTATGAACTGGGTCTTTGAGAATCACTCAAGATAATTTTATCTAATCTCTCAGCCGAGATCAAACATTTAAATGGGATTACCAAAAATGTGCATTAAACACCAAGAATATTAAAAGTATCTTAGTTTGGTGAAAATCATAAGTTGAACATCATTTGTAATATTTATAACTAGACCTGGTTGGAAACTTTCCAATGAAACATAGTTTCAACATAAAATGACACTTTCTTGAACACAAAACTTCTCACAAAAGTGAGCTGGGTTTGACAAATTTTAGCTTAATTAAAGGCACCAGTTTGCCAAACAGTCTGCCTCAGAGCTGGGAACCACAGGACTTTCAGTCTCTTGGGCCAGCTGGCTCCCATGTTGCCCAGAAACTGACATGTCAATTCAGCTGCCAGTCCCAGGGAGTATATTTCATTGAGAAAACACAATGTGTTGCTGTTTCTGAAAGTGTTTCTTTTGTGTGTGTTTGGAGTGTCTGGTTTTGTGAGAAATTAAAAAAAAAAAAAAGTTTTGACCTGATTCAGAATGAAACCAAATTTTGAAAAGCTGTAAATCTGGAGTTGTAGTTAAACTATAATTGGACATGTTGCTTCTATGGCCCTGATCCTACAACTTGGATGTGGGCATGGGGAGTCTGCCCACATGGAATAAATTGCAGGGTTGAGACCTATACCAGTAAAAACAGAAAAAACCTGGGTGAAATCCTATTGTCACTGAAGAGAATGGCAAACTTCCCATTCATTTCAGTGGGACCAGTATTTCACTTCCTATCTTATACGTACATTTATGTAGCCTGTATGTACAAGTAGCATGTGCATTTTTTACTGATCTGTATTTGATATTGTGAATTTTAACATACTGTAAAGGTGTGCAGAGTAATGGATTAGTAATTACAACTTTGATGGAAGAATAATTGATAGATGGGTCAAATTCAATAATTATCTGTGCAAATCATTCATAATCACAAGACCCCTTTGTTATCTCCATTTGAGCTGTTTGGGAATTTTTCAAAGATTTTTTTGGAAAATGCTGATTTTTCAAAAACAAAACTTTTTGCTGGAATGTATCACTGTCAATAAAACTTGTATTGGGAAAGGTTTCTTAGATTCAAGATGGTATTTCTTCAGAGACAGACTTACTCCAGATTAACCATTAGCAAGGTGCATTGAGCATTTACATTGGATGTGAGGGATGAACATTCAAGTCCCTGCTTTGCCTAGTTCTTTCCAGCTCTACTCTACTAATCACTCTGTCCACCACTTCTTCAAAGTATAGAAGAAAGAATGGGTTTTGCAGTATGAGTGGAAGGTAACAAATTTGAGTTCTGACAAATGAAGGGGAAAGCAAACTCCAGAGTCAATGGGGCTTTCATGGAGCACTAACTTCCTGCTAACAGACCTCTTCTGCTTAAACTAAGGGACCTGCAGCTGGAGTCCCCTATTAAGACTGTCAGTCTCCCAGATACATAGCAATCTGGTGAGATCTTAGGAGCAACGGTCTCAAGTTGCAGTGTGGGAGGTCTAGGTTGGACATTAGGAAAAAGTTTTTCACTAGGAGTCTGATGAAGCACTGGAAGGGGTTGCCTAGTGAGGTGGTGGAATCTCCATCTTTAGAGGTTTTAAGCTGCGTCTTGACAAAACCCTCATTGGGATTATTTAGCTGTGGTTAGTCCTGCTTTGAGCAGGGGGTTGGACTAGATGACTTCCTGAGGTCCCTTCCAACTGTAGTATTCTATGATTCTAAATACCACAAATGTTCCAGTGATTCAACAGTTGTTTTATGTTTCCAAATTATAACTACAGATTGGTCAGTAGAAGTAAAGATTTTGGTTTGTTTCTTAATTGCCTTTTTTCCAGTTTTGTTATGTTGTACATAAATAAAATGCCAGCAGAGAGCATTAGGTAGAAGACAAATAGCAAGAAACAAAGAATTACATATTTTTTCTTACCTGACATAGAGACTCAAGCAATGGAGTAAAGAAAGAAGCAAACAGGATTGTGGGATATAATGATGATTTTTGTTTTGAATTTAATTTTCAGAAACGCCTTAGCTAGTTTCACCATGAAGTGAAAAATCAATTACTGGAAATTGTGCTGATCCAGAGGAACACAGCTGCCACGATTATCTCCCTCTCCTGCTGCTCTGACCATAACTCCCATTTCTTAAATCCCTTCACTAGTTTCGATTTTCCTTCTGCATCGGTTTCAACATACTCATTCTCAGTCCTTGTCCATTCTGTTCCTCCTGATATAATCCTGTCCCTTCCTCTACTGCAGCCCTCTCACACTCCCCATGGTAAATATTTGTACTAGCTATATGTAAATAATGAGACATAAAATCCATTCAAATCATTTGAGTGTTTTCTTTGTCTGCTTCTCCCACTCCTGACTTTGTGCTACCTTTATGTCACTGACTGTTCCTAATTGACTCAAGTGACAGGTTATCAGGGGGAGGCAGAATTATTTTGCTGACTTTAACTATCTGATGTGGGCAGCCAGGCTAACAATGGTCTCAGTAGCTCTAAGGAACAGTATATAGAGTCTTGCAAGACACTCTCTAAAACCAGAAAGTAGGTTTCTCTAGAAACCAGAAAGTAGGTTCTCTAGAAACAGCCAGCTCAGAAGGAAGTTCAATGTATTGTCCATGTTTGGTTACATTTGTATGATTATGGGAATAAGAGAAACTCCAGCAAGTGTGGGGGTGTGTGTGTGTGTGTGTGACAGAGAGCAAACAGCCAAGCATGCAAAGGGGAAACTTCTATGGAGTGCCTTTTAGAACTCAGGGGATGATGGATGTGCAAATTAGCTTTAAACCACCATTGGGCACTCCCAGTTATTCACTATTCCAGGGGCTGAAAGAAGGCCTGGCATAGCTCTGAGAGCCCTGATGGTCTGTGCATGAGGCCTTCCTGGATTTCCTTATGGATTACAGCACTGCCTAGAATCTGCACAACACTGCATGCTATTACCCTACCTCAATCCCACCTCCGGCATGCCCCTTATACCAAGGTTTATGAGGGATCCTTGTGAGGCAACCTTATGGCTGTTTTCACAATACTTGCATGGCAAAATGTTCTTCCATTGAGATACAGGCCTTTAGGATCGGTGTGTACTGTTTCAGTCCTTTTACATGATGTAAAAAGGCTGGCATGGAGGTTAGACTCCCGCCTACAGTATTTTGGGTTGAGACCTCAATTGGGAATCTACCTACATAACCTCCTCTCTTTTTCAACTTCTGATGGGAAGACAGGATATATTTTTAAAAGAGTGGCAATAATGTAAACAATAGATATGGGCTTCATGCAAAAGTGCTGGGTGAAGTGTTTTGGCCTGCATTATGACATGGGTCATCTAGATTCCCTTCTAATCTTACTTGCCTGAGGGTCTCTTGCTTCACTAGAATAGTCTATGTGATATGGGAGAGACAGAAAGATGTAGAGATAACCACAGGGCACATGGAAAAACAAAACCAATTGAGACAGAGAACCACAGAATGGTTAACTGGGTAGACTAATTGAAAATTGTCCTTGAGAATGTTATAAAGGACAAGAGTGCTGGCTTGCAACTGCACGTCTCTTTAGTAAAGGCTTTTTACCATTAAATTGGCAATTAGTAAAATTATTTGTGAAAATTAAAATAAGAAAACTGTAATAGATCTTACTTAGTTCAGAGTGTGTCAAAATGAACTTCCGCTCAATTTGACTGTCCTCCAAACTTACATATGAATAAACCATTTTTCAGTTCAGTGCAATGGGGAAGGACAGGCACTCCCACTCCCAAATATCCTTCCTTGAGAGAGAAATATAACAAATTGATAAGCTTTTGAAATGTTTTATCTTATTCTTATCAATAATAAATGAAAACAATGTGCTGTATGAAGTGCAAACATGCTAATGAATTAACAGAGTCCCCCCTTAGAAATATTTATATTTTTAAAGGCACAAAGCAAAAGAAAGTAGTACATGGAAAAGAAGAGAGAGGGATGTGGTTTTAATAGTAGTAATGTTCTCTACAGAACAATCTGGTCATTAGAAGTCCTAAGGTAGATTTTTTCAATGATTGATTACTCCCATTGCTGAAAATTTGCACTTTATTTCTAGTCTGAATTTGCTTAGCTTGGGCATCCAGCCGCTGGATTTAGTTATGCCTTTTCCTAGTAGATTAGAAATGTCTACTGTCACAAATCTCTTCCCTGTGTCGGTAATTGTAGACTGTAGAAAAGTCACCTCTTAACCTTCCTTTGGATAAACTAAGTTTAAGCTCTCTAAGACTTTTTCTATAAGATGCTTTAGAGACCCCATTTTCTTGTTTCTGAACCCTTTCCAATTTTTTCAACATCCTGTTTGAAAAGTGGACACAGATATAGTAATCTAGTATTGATCTTACTAATGTATACCCATACTTGTTGTTTGCCTGCTTGTACATCCAAAGACACTATTTGAATTCTTAGTTACAGCATACTGGAAGCTCATGTTCAGTTTTTCATCTATTATGACCTATACATTATTTTCGATGTCACTGCATCCCCATTTTATATGTGCGACTTACATTCTTTGTTCCTAAGTGTATGACCTTGTTTTAGCAGTGTTTTACTGAGTTCACCTAACCAAGTAAGCCAGATCAGTCTGTATTGTGGACCTGTCCTCATCCTTATTTACCATTCCACCAACTTTTGTATGAGTTGCAGATTTCTCCAGTAATTAATTTTATATATTCTTCTAGATGATTGATAATGATATTGAGTAGCACTGAGCCAAGAATAGATCATTGTTGGAGCTCACTGGAATCACACCCATATGATGATTCCTTTACAATTTATTTTGTGATTTTAATCCATTTAATATGAACTACCTTGATTTTGTGTAGTGCTAATTTGTTTAAATCAGAATGTCATCCAAGACTAAATCAACTGCCCAATAGAAGTCTAAGGGTACATCTACAGTTTCACCAGGAAGTGTGATTGCTGTTTGTGTAGCTGTACCAAGATATCTTTGATCTCACCAGCTCATAGAAGCACTGAATCATAAAAATGTAAGGCTCAGAAGTGATCTTGAGTGATCAAGTCCAGTTTCCCATGCTGAGGCAGGACCTAGATAAAACACCTTTCAGGTCTAATCTCTTCTTACAAAATCTTCAATGATGGAGATTTCACAACCTCCCTTGGAAGCCTAATTTGAAGGATCATCTTATAGCTAGACAGTTTTTCCTAATATACAACCTAAATCTCCATAGCTGCAGATTAAGCCAATTATTTCTTGTCATACCTTCAATCAACATAGAGAACAGTTGATCACTGTCCTCTTTATAACAGCCCTTAACATAGGTGAAGACTGTTATCAGGTCCCCCCTCAGTCATCTTTCCTCAAGATTAAACATATCTAGTCCTTTTAACCTTTTGTCAGACATCTGAAATTTTGTTGTTTTGTTGCTGTCCTCTGGACTTTCTCCAGTTCAGCCACATCTTTCCTAAAGTGTGGTACTCAGAACTGGACACATTACTCCAGTTGAGGCCTCACCAATGCTGAGTATAACAGGATAATTACCTCCTATGTCTTATATCTGACACTCCTTTCAATGCACCCTTTTTTGCAACTGCATGACATGGACTCATGCTCAGTTTGTAATTCACTATACCCCCCCAGATACTCTTGAGCAGTACTACCACATAGCCAGTTATTCACCATTTTGTAGTTGTGCATTCCTTTACAAAGTGCAAAAGACTTTGCACTTGTCTTTATTGAATTTCATCTGATTTATTTCTTACCAATTCTCTCTCTTATCAAGGTCATTTTGAATGCTAATCCTGTCCTGCTTGTAACTCTTCCCAGTTTGCTGTCACCCTCAGATTTTATAAGCATATTCTCTGCTCCATTATGCAAGTCATTAATGACAATATTGAATAGTACCAGACCCAGAACTGACCCCTGTGGGATCCCACTAGATACACCCACCCAATTTGACAACAAACCATTGATGACTTCTTTTGAATAAGGTATTTGAACCATTTGTGCATCGACCTTACAGTAACTTCATCTAGATCACATTTCCTTAGTTCCTTATGAGAATGTCATTTGGGACTGTGTCAAAAGCCATACTAAAAACAAGATATGTCACATCTACTGCTTTCCCCCATACACTGGGCCTGTAACCCTGTGAGACAAATAAATTAGGCTGATTTGGCAACGTTTGTTCTTGACAAATTCCATACTGGCTATTTCTTATAAACCTATTTTCCTCAAAATACTTTTAAACTGTTTGATTAATAATTTGTTCCAGTATCTTTCCAGGTATCAAAGTTAGGCTGAATGGTCTTTAATTCCCCAGGTCCTCTTTGTTCCCCTTTTTAAAGATAAGTACTATGTTTGCCTTCTCCATTCCTCTGAGACCTCACCTGTCATTAAAGAGCTGGTGGAACCATATTGGCCTTTTACTAATCTATCTTTTATTCACATCAGGAAAGTTTGCACTTGTTCCTTTAATATTGTCTCCTTGAGAAACTTTCAGCTCTCCTGAATTTCTTTTATTCTTTAGATTTTCTTCCAATTGGACCTCTTCTACCAGTTTTCTGAGTTTGGTAAAGTCCTCTTTCTGGAAATCTACTTTCCTTATTCTGCTGCTCTCCCTCTTTTTCATTCCTTAGAATCATAAAATCTATCATTTCATGATCACTTTGGCCCAAATTGCCTTTAACTTTCAGATTTGCAATCTATTGCTCTCTCTTGGTCAGAATCAAGTCCAAAATGGCTGTCTCCCTTGTAGCCTCCTTCACTTTCTAAAGCAAACCGTTGTCCCTAATTCATTCCAAAAACTTGTTGGAAATTTTATGTTTTGCTGCATTATTTTTCCAACAACTGTCAGGGTAGTTAAAGTCCCCCCATCATAAATAAGTTATGTTTTGAATGTTTCCATTACAAGCCACGGCCGCATGGGCAAGTCTCCCGAGTACAACCCCATGCTGGATCTGGATACATACTCAAACAGCTACTCTGTTGCAGTCACTCATGCTGCTATGGATACACTGTTATTGATACTCAAGCTAGCTTTAATCTATCTAGATCATAATTAGTTTGGGTGTACCTACATGAGCTTCAGCCACACCTAGTGATTGCAGTGTTGACATACCCTAAGTATATTTCATCAGCACAGTTATTTTTATAGACCAACCTTGTGATCTCATCAAAAAATTGTCAGATTTTTTTTGGCAAAACCTATTTTCCATAAAACCATGTTGATGAGAATTAATGACCAGTCTTTTGTAGGGTCATATCTGCATTGCTGTGAAGATCCTCTGGTGTTTCCTGCCCTGTAGGCCATCCAAGAACAGCTATACTATGTGCCTTCTTTTCCATTTTAATGAACTTTCACTCACTTTTCATAGCTGAGTTCACAGTTAGGGTAAATTTGTAGGCCCAATTATAACAACAGACCTTACCAAACAAATGTATTTGTATTGCTGCTGATTTAGAGATTTGTGATTGCCTCCAGTTTTGCAAAGCAGCATAAAACAAACAATTACTTAAAGTTAGTAATAAGGGGCTTCCCCTAGCTGAAGAGGCTTGGGACCCATGTTCCTTTTCCTGCTGTTCATATGAAGTTCTGAATGGCAACCGTGTGCATCATTGGGACAAATCTGCCATTCCAAAGAGACCACAGTTTAGCTTTACTGGTCTTTATCGCTATAACCAGCTTGACTGGATTACTAACAAGTCACCGTTTTACGGTGTGATGGGGTATACAAACCTCAAACTGGACAATAAAGGATTAAGGATCGGTTCTGGGCTCAGCCAACCCTACCCTGCAAGAGGTGCGTAGGCTGGAGCAGGAGTCAAAAGAGACCAGAATAGCTCACTTGAGGACAGGCCAAGGAAGAGAAAGGATCTTTATCTTGCAGCTCCTGAGGAAAGGACTGAAGGAAGGCAGGATCTCTCCAATCCACAGCTGCCTGAGGAATGCAGGACCAGTTTACCCCGAGAGGGAGACATTTCCCCCTTTCCCCCATATTAACCTAGTTTATTTTGTTTGATTTATGGACTACCCCTGAAGGGGAGAGAATTGGAACTAATCTGGCCAGAGAGCCAAGGCATGAGAGGAGGCAGCTGCTGCTCCAAGAGGGAGAGAGTTATTATGCTACGCCCAGCCACAAAGAGGTGTCCTTTCATGCTTTCCTATACAGACTGTGAACTATGGGCAATAGCGGGGTGGTAGGAAGTGGCCCAGGGAGGGTACCTTTAAGGAGCTCCTTGGTGTCAGATCCTCTTGTTGCCCTTGCAGAACCCTGGGCCAGAGCCCATTAGAGTGGGAGGCCCTGGACTCCCCTTCCAAAACCACCTCTGCAGGTTGAAGTGCCTAAGCCTCAGAGCACTGCTGACTGGCTATGGCCAGAAGGTAAATGCCATATATCAAGAAGAGGTTTTTACAGTGTAGCAGAAAACCTCAGGCATACATAATCCAATGCAGTAGTATAAGGAAACTCTCCTTTAAATTGAGTATCTTTTTTTCTTTGAATATAAAGTGAGAGGCTAAGTTCGTTTTTTAGTTACTGAATCCCACAGAGTGAGAGCTAGCCAAGTGTATCATGTAAAATTTCCATTAAGAAAGGGAAAGCATTTTATTTGTCTTAGATCTGTATTACTTTAACAAAAGCCTTTCTAGAAAAGGTTTGTTAAGACTTAAAATGTTACTTAAGAATACATATTAGTAGTTTATAATTAGTTTGACAAAATATCTATTTGGGCCAATTATGATCTCATTAATAGAGTACAGATTACAAACAGGTGCCTATGCAGTGTGCACTTCTGAGATGCTGTAAAGACAAAAGCTTTAAAGCTACATTTATTAGTAGCTCAAATAGGAACATAAAAACATGCATAAGGTTGTCCATAACATTTTGAGCTTTCATTTTGAAAGCTACCCTACTTTTGGCATTCACCCTAACTTAATTATCTCTTACTTCAAGGGAATGACTCTTTCTCCAGTTGAGGTAGCAGCTGCATCACATTGCTGTAATCCAAGAAGGGCAAAAATTACATCTGTTATTCTTGCTCAGGAAGACGAGTTATGTAGACTCATTATGGTAAATGTCATCTGCAGTAATAATGATGTTGCTGTAAGGTGATCAGATCTGATATTGTCTTCGTTATTGCCTTTAACATACCAACCTCTTTCTTTTGATTTTGATTTCTTTAATTATTTAATCATTCCTATTCCTCTTGGTGTTCTTGTTTTGAAAGGAACATCCTGGTTTGAGGTGAGCGAAATTTTTTGATCCAAACTTTTTTTCTGCCCAAAACAGACTCAGGTTGACTAAAATATTTTATGAATTCGTATCAATTTCAGCAAATTGCTTCAGTTGAAGAAAATTTTGAGGGGAAGACTTCAAAATGGTTCATTTTGACATTTTTAAATGGCATGTTTTGATTTTTCAGGCTGGATTCAGAAGGGGACATTGGTGCTATTCACAAAACCCAGGAAGAGAAAGTAGGGCCCCCTCCTCTTATACACAATACCCCAGTGGTTAGGACACTCACCTGGGGTGTGAGATATACAACTTTGAATCATCACTCTGGAACAGGGACTTGAACCTAGGTATCTCATATCCCAGTGAGTGTCCTAACTACCAGCCTCTGCACTTTGTGGTGCAGTGACTATGGTTGATTACATGTTTTTAATAGCAATTCACCCATTTAATATTTATGTTCCTTCAGTATTCTTGGATGTATACTATCTTGGTGTACTGCTTTTAAAATTATCAGTTTATTCCAGTTTTGGTATCCTCTGCCACTCTTCTCCCAAAAACTCAGTTCAACTCCGGAATTCATGACTCAGGTACCTTTATTTGGCAGACAATGCCACACCAAAACTGGCCAGCTCAAACACAGGAGTGGATGCAGGGTACATCACAAATCCAAAGTTACACAGAAAATCTTTTGATCATATACATCTTTACTAACACCTGCATTCCTGACTATATATTGCATAATTGACCTCATGATTTGTTTCTTTTCAGGAACCAGTTCTATGGTACTAGTACTATGATCTTCCTGCCTATCTTAGCTAGACTGACTCCAGCCTAATGGTTGTTGTGCCCTTAACTACAACTTAATCTTCTTTTCACCATCCCACTCATGCCCACTGAGAAATTAGGTCTTAATTATATCAAGCTAGGTCTACATCCAGTACCTCCTTCTTCTACCACTTCAATCATGTATATAAGGAACATGAGAACTGCTTTACTGGATCAGACACAAGGTGCATCTATTCCAGCATCCTATTACCAACAGTGGCCAGCAGCAGACGCTAGAAACTCTGCTGCAAGCAGATGTGGGATACTCTGACCTTTATTAAGGTTTATCCGAACTTCTTTTAGTTAGAGAAGCCTTAATTGGCATTATTATAACTCTAGATTTTCATGTTATCTATGTAAATGTCAAATATTTCTTTGAAGCTTGTTGCATTCTTTGCTTCAGTGACCATCTTTATCGCCATAAAAGAGCAGGTTCAGGATAGGAAACTCTCTATCATCCCCTATGGTGAAGACTGATGGGCAGAAATAATCTAGCTCCTCACCAATATCCTGATCTTCCTCAGTAGAATATAAAATATAAGAATGGCCATACTGGGTCAGACCAATGGTCCATCTAGCCCAGTATCCTGTCTTCTGACAGTGGCCAATATCATGTGCTTCAGAGGGAATGAACAGAACAGGTAATCTTCAAGTGATCCATCTTGTCACCCATTCCCCGCCTCTGGCAAACAGCAATCCCTGCCTATGCTGGCTAATAGCCATTGATGGACTATCTAGTTCTATTTTGAACCCCGTTGGCCTTTACAACATACTCTGGCAAAGAGTTCCACAGGTTGACTGTGTGTTGTGTGAAGTAATACTTCCTCTTGTTCATTTTAAACCTGCGGCCTATTAATTTCGTCGGTGGCGCCTCATTTTTGTGTTATGAGAAAGAGTAAACAACACTTCCTTATTTACGTTCTCCACACCAGTCATGATTTTATAGACCTCTATCAGATCCCCCCTTCTTTGTGTCTTTTCCAAGCTGAAGAGTCCCAGTCTTATTAATCACTCCTCATATTGAAACTTTTCCATGACCTTTGTCAATTTAGTTGCCTTTTCCTGTACTTTTTCCAATTCCAAAATATTTTTTGAGATGGGGCAACCAGATCTGCATGCAGTATTCAAGATGTGGGTGTAACATGGAGTTATGAAAAGGCAATATAATATTTTCTGTCTTATTATCTATCTCTTTCCTAATGATTCTCAACATTCTGTTAGCTTTTTTGACTGCCACTGCACACTGAGTGGATGTTTTCAGAGAACTATCCACAATGACTCACAGATCTCTTTCTTGAGTGGTAAAACAGATAATTTAGACCCCATCATTTTGTATGTCTGGTTTGGATTATGTTTCCCAATGTGCATTACTTTGCATTTATCAACACTGAATTTCATCTGCCATTTTGTTGCCCAGTTTTGTGAGATCCCACATTTACTCTTTGCAGTCTGCTTTGGACTTAACTATCTTGATTAATTTTGGATCACCTGCAACTTTTGCCAACTCACTATTTCCCCCTTTTTCCGATCATTTATAAATATGTTGAACAGTACAGACCCCTGGGGGATACCACTATTTACCTCCCTCCATTCTGAAAACTGATAATTTATTTCTACACCTTTTGTTTCCTATCTTTAAGCCGGTTACTGATTCAATAGAGGACCTTCCCTCTTATCTGATGACCTCTTATATTGTTTAAAATCCTTTGTTGAGGGACTTTGACAAAGGCTTTCTGAAAATCTACGTACACTATATCCACCAGATCACTCTTTTCCACATGCTTGTTGACTCCCCTAAAGAATTCTAGTAGATTGGTGAGCCACGATTTCCCTTTACAAAAACCATGTTGTCTCTTCCCCAAAAAATCATATTAATCTATATATCTAATAATTCTGTTCTTTACTATAGTTTCAACCTATTTGCCTGGTACTGAAGTTAGGCTTACTGGCCTGTAATTGCCAAGACTGCCTCTGGAATCTTTTTAGAAATTGGCATCACATTAGCTATCTTACAGTCATCTGGTACAGAAGCTGATTTAAATGATAGGTTACATACCACAATTAGTAGTTTTAAAATTTCACCTTTGAGTTGCTTCAAAACTCTTGGGTGGACACCATCTGGTCCTGGGGACTTCACACTGTTTAACTTATCAGTTTATTCCAAGACAATGACCCCTCAATCTGGGACAGTTCCTCAGATTTCTCACCTAAAAAGAATGGCTCAGGTTTGGGAATCTCCCTCGCATCCTTAGCCATGATGATCAATGCAAAGAATTCATTTAGTTTCTCTGTGATAGCCTTCTCTTCTTTGAGTGCTCCTTTACTATCTCAATCATCAGTGGCCCAACTGGTTGTATAGCAGGCTTCCTGCTTCTAATGTATTTTAAAAAAAATTTGCTATTACTTTTTCAGTCTTTGGCTAGCTGTTTTTCAGATTCTTTTTTGGCCTTCTTATTTATATTTTTACACTATACTTGCCAGAGTTTATGTTTCTTTCTATTTTCCTCAATAGGATGTAACCTGCACTTTTTAAGGGATGCCATTTGCCTCTAATTGCTTCTTTTACTTGGCTGGTTTTCCATGGTGGCACTTTGTTAGTCCTCTTACTGTATTTTTTAGTTTGGGGTATACATTTAAATTGAGCTTCTAATATGGTATCTTCAAAACTTTTCCATGCTGTTTTCAGGGATTTCACTTTTGGCACTGTACCTTTTAACCTATGTTAGTCCAGCAGACCCAAAAGAGTCTTTGCAGGCTTCCTGCTTTGAAATACTGAACGCATCACTTGCTTGTTTTTATACCTTTGACTGTTTGCTCTTAAAAATCTGTCTTAGCCCTCTAAATTGCCTTCTTGCATTTTGCCTGCTGTAATTTATGCTCCTATTTGTTTGCTTCACTAATGTTAGATTTCTAAATTTTGAAGAACCACTGTTTGGCCCTCAGTCCATGCTGTTTAGCCATATTGATTTACTTCTTGCCTCCTGGATCCCTGTTTCTTTAGAGGTATGCATAACTTTTGAGAATCTGGTGTTTTTTTCTTAAATAGAAATCCATGCAGGATTTTAGTCCTTCACTTTTGCCTTTAAGGCCTTTTTAGACTAGTTGCCTCATTTTATTAACATTTCTCTTTTTTAAGTGTAGTTTCACTTTTTGTTATTTTGACACCACCAAGAATGTTGAACTAAGGCTCGGTCTACAATGACAGCAGCAAATTCGCTGCCGTCAGATCGACCGCTCTGGATCAACTGAGCAGTCTGTGTAGACTCGCTCAGTCGATCCAGCAAGCGATGCAGGACAAGCACCCCAGTAAGTGGTGTAGTGCAGTGTGGATGGCACGCAGAGGAGATGCTGCAAAGTCGACGGGAGATACACAAGTGATTTACGTCACTTGCGTATCTCCCATCAACTGCTGCCAAATCTCAAAGGTAAGTGTAGACTGGGCCTTACTTATAGAATGTTGACTGCTTCTGTCTCAGTTACTGTTACAGCTTAATTCCTGGTATTACTTAAGATTATATTGAGAATGTCTTTCTTGTTTGCTCTAGAGAACTAGAGCCCCAAGTTAAGCATCTTGACCCTTTAATTCATGATGACTCAGCTTATCCTTTTAGTTCTGAAGTTCCCCAGTTCAATCCTGGTGTGTCTGTTAAGATGGAGGCCATCACAGCTGCACAAGGCTGTATGTCCCACTTTACCAAATGGAGTTAAATGCCACTGTTTCTAATATCTGGACTGTGGCTTATGCTTTTAAACCTTCTTTCTCCCACTTGTCCAGGGAACCCCTTCTTAATACAGAGCACATCACTTGCACCTCACTCTTTTCCATGTGACACACCACAAAAGGTGAGCATACTCAAAATACATAGCCTTTTTCACTCCTTCCTATTACCCTCCCCACACCCATCCTTCCAAAAGGTGATATTTTTATTTTTAGGGATGCTCTTGATTTTTGTATCCTCTCATCATGAACATTGTGGCCCAAATTTGGAAGGAAAAAACCTGGCTATTTAAATTAGTTATGTGAAACTGGGGTTTGTGCAATGGCTAGCTGAACAGTTCTGAAAATGCAGTACTTGGGGTGCTTCTCTTGACTTTTCTTGTTCAAGAAAACCAGTTTTAGGAATTTTGACAGCTTCCTTTTTCTACTTCATGGGTTCCTTCCTTCATGCTCTCTGTATATCTGTACAGACTCCCTGTATGAGAGCTCCCTCTTCACAGAACAGCTGAGTCTTTCTTCTGGGTGGATTTGGGGCCATGGGACACTTCAAGCCTCTTGTGAGGTTTTCTCAATGTGCTAGATAGCATCTGTTGTACCTTTTACATAATTTAGCAAATTCACGTAGGGCCAGATTCTTCCATCCTTTATCACCTTCATTTGTACCTTTATAGGGTGACCAGATGCCCTGATTTTAAAGGGACAGCCCTGATATTCAGGGCTTTGTCTTACATAGGCACCTATTATCCCCCCAATGTCTGTCACAATGTTTCACCCTTGCTATCTGGTCACCCTAGTATCTTACTCTGTGAGCAGTCCCAAAGATGTTCCCAAAGACGTTAATATCAACTCATTGTCAGTGAAGGTGACAGAATCTAGCCCTATGCAAATAAAATAATGCCGTTCACTTGTTTTGGTATATTAATAATATACCAAATAATAATTTTCACCATGAGTGTTTGTTGCATTGTGTGGAGTGGCTCACGAGCAGAGTGCCAATCTCAGTCACAACGTTCTTAAACCAGACTTCACTCTCTCTGCTAGGCAATGTGCTATCACACCAGGAATAACAGAGAGATAAATGGGAGAGCAGAACTATTCCTCAAGTAACTCTGGTCAGGGAAGGAGGAATTCAGCTATTTGAGCAGAATCACTGTAATTGGCTTTTAAGCTGCTCAGCTACACTTTCCTCTCACTCCCCAGAAGCTGTATGAGAAATTTTTGGAGGCATAAGAAACACGGTTTCTTCTGTACCCTCCTTGTTTGTCAGAAGCCTTGGTGGCTGCAGTTCCCTCCTGCAACCTGTGGCTCTTCTGTGGATAATGTTAGAAACAGCAGCAGCATCTCTACAGCAGCCAATGCAGCCCCTGCATGCTGCTAAGATTGTCTGTGGCATAAGCTGATGGGAGGAGGCTGTTAGGTATATAATAGAGAAGTCAGAGCCATCTGCTCTATAACGAGATGAATTCATTACTTCTGAATGGAATTAATTACTGAGCTACATGCTCAGCACTGCCTGATTACACCCACATTTTTGTTAGTACATCACTTAAAAACATCCTGGATCCTTTTTCCTTAAATGATTTCATTAAGTATTTTGGTCAATCTCTGAATACTCCACCAGGGGCCATCATCCACCAGCTAGTCAGGTGCACCCTCTGCAGTCCCACCATGTACTCTTTACCTCTGAGGCACAAATACAACCACTCTTCCCTCTTAAATAAAAGGCATGAACAATCCACAAATGCTAGATTAACACATAGACCCCCGACGACCCCTGCATAAGTCCCCCAAATCCATTGGAAGAAGGAAAGAGAGAAGAATAGATAAAGAAAAGATAACAAGGGGGGAAAGTTTGAGTGATTTCCTTGTTAATCTACAAAACCACACAACAGAACATTGATTTCAAAATAATATGAGGAAACAACACAGCACAAATGTAACTAAGAGCTGAATAGGTCATTGTAGATCTCAGAGGTGGATACAAAGATTTCCATAGGGAAACCAGCAACACACCCAAGTAACAACTTCAGGATGGTTGCTGCTTGGCAGATGATCATGGTGCAGCTTGCTAGTGATCACCTTCACTTCCCAATACTATAGTGGTGGCCATCTTGAATGTGACATCATTAAGATGGCTCCAGCAACCTGCTAAGGAGCCTGGGATAGAGTTCAACTTGATGGAACAGATTGGGATGTACAAGATGATTATCTTACCAAAAAACAAAAAAAACCCCAGAGATTTCAATGATAGGTTTTCAGCAGAAATGCCAAGGAAGAAACCCATCCAATTTCAAGGAAGAAAATGTCGGGAAGGGAAGTGTCAAAGGCAACCTAGTATGCTGGCATAAAGAGGGAATCCATGGGACCCCAAAGGTCAGAACTTAATCTGGATCGTCTGTTGTTAGAATCTATTTCATGGCCTGGTTTTTAAAAGGGTCTGCCTTCCCCCTTTTGTTTTTTTTTTTTTGGGAGGGAGTCCTTGTATTTCTTTTCCCAGTCCTCACGTGCAAAGAAATGAAGAATTTGTCCAGCTGTAAGACCCTGGTTCTACTTTCCCTTAGCCTCAGAGTCACCAGGGCTGCTCATGTGGTGGAAGTGAACTCAGAAGGAGTGAAGGAATAAAACTAGGAGTGTGATAGCCTACAAATATCTCAAGGGTATACATAATGAGGATGGAGAAAAGTACTTTAGTTCCCTTGCTACTTACAAAAGAGTTTGCAATCTAAATTAGACAAAGTCTAATTTAAATGTGATCTCATGTAAATTAAACATGCAAGGTACAGTAATTGACACTCAAATCTTTATGCAACAAGTAGGCTTTTTGCTTGTTTGGTTATGTTTGCTTTAACTTCTTGTATGTGATTGAAGAAATGTGAATACACTTATGGCTTGGAATATTTAAAACTATGCTGGACAAAGTGCTAGCAAATGTACTGGAGGGAATAATCCTGGAATGGCAGGTTGATGGGTGGAATTATTAATTATTTCTACAACTGTACTACCCTAAATTGAGCTAGGAACCTTAAAAACACAAGAAGACAGTGTTTTATGACTATACAATGCTATGACTCTACAATTTTTTCTGAGTACTGATAATTCACTCATGCCCAAGTATTTCTGGTTCTTAATAACCTGTTACCACTAACCCAGCATCTGTTAATATATTGGTATATTCATGGTGCAACTGTTGTTGCAGTATCTCTCTTGCTTTGCACTGACTGGCTATCCTTGATTTTTCTGGTTGACAGGATTGTGTGAAATATGTTTATGCATTACATACACTAGTTATTGCTTTTAACACAGAAGAGAGGATAGGATGAGAAGGCCTAAAGAGAGGTTAAAAACACTTCATCAGAACAGACACAGGAAAAGACACTTCACCTCCGATTAATACTGAACGTGATGGAATAGCCTGCCAGACAAGGCTCTTGAAGCAGAGATATTGCAGTTATTCAAGATGCAATTAGATTCAGTCCTTGGAGAAATAATGTATGAAATGAGACAAGCCTCAGTGTGCTGAAACACCTCATCTCTTTCAAATGTTCCTTGTGTATTTATATTTGTTATGGCAGGGAATGCAGGTGTAGCTTTAACACTTGGTGAAAATCTGGTGGGGGAAGGTGGGAAACCTGCAAACTGTTTTGCACCATCTCAGCTATAAGAAGCATACTGGCCAAACAGTCTTCTAGGAACAACATTGCCCATATTGCCTGGCCTGTATGGAAGCACTCAGGCCAATATTATCCCTAATTTTGGTGTAGCCAGAGAAAGAAGGGAGTGTGGTCTAATGGTTATCGTATAGAATAGGGAGTCAGGTGATCCCAAATCAATAACATTTCAAAGGGGCTATGAGATCCTTGAGTGAAAGACATTACGTACATCCAAACTATTATCTTCCTGTCTCCTTTGGGTGCATGGGGAAGCACACAAGTTCCCTGAAGGCAGTGCAACATGTGGGAGCGTACACATTTTTTGAAGGGGGCATTATACTTTTTCTTTCCCCCTCTCATGGCTGGTTAGCATACGGAAGGGGAAGGCCCTGGCTCCTCCTGCTGGCTTTTGGACAAACTGCTCCTGGGTCTGGGAGAACATCTGGGTAGCACTCCAGCTGTACCAGCTCTTCTACTCCCACTTCTGAGTGCACACCAGACCTGTGGAAACCCCCTTTCAACCCCTGCATAAGAAAGAATGCAGGTAATATTGTAACCTTGATGAGTTTTCAGTAAAGAATCAGCATAAGAAGGAATAAGGACCTCTCCCCTCTTTGGGTCTTGTCTTACAGAGATAAGTGGGCCCTGTGTACTTGGTATACACATACTCCTGAGCAAGTGGGTGGGGAAGGCATGCAGAGAAGGATTATGGACAGAGCCTATGTGCACACAATGCCCTCAGATGTGGTAGTGAGCACAGCTAAACTCATATCTGAGTATCGCAATTTGTTGTTCTACACCAGCAAATTAGCAAAGGAGAGTCAAGGAGGCTATTTTATCTCTCAGGCACATTCCTTCTCTGGTGTGGCTAGGCACAGCTCCATATACAGGGCCTGAGGCAAAGCCACGATTTAGCTCAATATAAATTTGTTCATTGTTGGTACACAGTGCTCTGTGGATCTGTTAATTCTCCAGCTACATGGTAGTTATCTTCTGTGCCCTACTTGTCATGTGTCTGGCAGCTAGAATAAAAAGACTGCAAAGGCTCTGTGTTGAATTCATAAGAGGAATCCTTGGATTTCCAGACTCAGAGGAAGGCTGAAACCTGTGAGGTCATTAAGCCCATCACTAGCCAGGGACTAGAAATTAGATGGATATGGACAAAGCCATCATCACTGAAAAGAATCCTCTCATTCTGGTGTTGTGTTTTTTTTTTTTTTTTTGCAAGATTCAGCAATTATAGCATTATTAATTATAGTGAGTATTTCCAAAATTAACGGGACATGTTTTTCTTCTACCTAGTAAGAAACAGAGAATTTAGTCATGCAGGAAGCAGATCTCTCTCTAGTCTTCTGAGAACAGTAGCAGCTGGATCCTACAAAGTCAGACTAGTAGTCCCACTGGCATGGGGTCTACTCACATATGGGCCTTCATATGGAAGGTGAAGTGCAACTCCTAACTGGTACTGGGCACCCTCAGTTTCCAGTGTAGTCAATGGAAGCTGAAGGAGATCAATGCCTTATAAGATCAGGTTGGAATAAACATTTCCTGAATTTGGCTCAATTATCCTGATCCTACGAAGTGACATGTACCCACCCCTCCTCTCCTTTTCAGTGAGTGAAGTGTGTTCAGCACCCTGTCAGGTTAGTCTGAAAATGCCATTTTGCCAGCTGATCTATATATGGAAACCTATTTTTCCCCATAGCAATTGTTTGGAATTGCTTGCCTCTTGCAAGACAGATTCAGTTTTGATTCTAGGGAAGGCCTTTCTTTATTTCCCTAATGCATGAGTAACTGTAACTGAGTAGAAAAGATTACTTGACTCTTTCCTGGCATTCATCTATAGTATTAGAATCTTAAATCAATTAACTATTTTTGTAAGAATAAATATTATCTTGAAAAGTGATTTCTCCTTCCATGCACATCATTTTGGGTCTCTGGGAATGTATTGCTTATCTTCAACATCAGGAATTTAATAAGAAACCAACAAGGTTCATTGTCCTTAACTGTTTCTGGTAGAAGCTCAATAGGCTGATTCTAGTTCAAAAACAGGTTGATTCTTGTTCCTTTATGTAGTGGGATTTAGCAATTTTTAAACAAAAGCAGTTGTTCTTCCTTCTTCACTTCTTCCTTCCACTCTGAGCATTCTTAGACTTGAATGTCTAATTCTGCTTTCTAAAATCATTCATCTTGTCAAGTTTTAAAAATTTTAACATTTTTCTAATATTTAATTTCCTTGTCTCTTTCAAATTCTTTCTTTCACTTCACTCATTCTTTGCTCTCCTATGTCAATTCTCTCGCTGTGTTTATCCAACTTGGAATCTATTGATTCTATTGAAGGCCAAGATTTATAACGGGGTTCAAAAGAGAACTAGATAAGTTCATGGAGAATAGATCCATCATTGGCTATTAACCAGGATGGGCAGGGATTGCTGTTTCCCAGAAGTGAGGGATGAGCAATGGGATGGTCCACTTGATGATTACATGTTTTGTTCACTCCCTCTGAAGCACTTGGCATTGGCCACTGTCAAAAGACAGGATACTGGGCTAGATGGACTATTGGTCTGACCTAGTATGGCCATTTTTATGTTCTTATTGCATCCACCTTGCCTTTCTGTACTGCCATGCTGGATAAGATTTCACTTTGGGAATTCATAATGTCCCTTGAAGGCTATTTTGAGCCTGGATTTTAAAGTCAAATTTATTTAATTTATTTATTATAATAAAAAGAACTATTGCCAAGTAATGTGGTCTGTTTCTATGCAATCTGAAACTCATCTTTCTCAATATTTTTATGTCCTGTTACCTTAGCATCTGATTATGTTACAGTCTCTAATATATTTGTGTGCTTCACCCCGTGGGGAACTCATATGTTGTCCTAGTTTTACAGATGAGCATCTGAGGCACAGCTAGACTAAGTGACACACACAAAGCATGTTGCAGATCTCAGAATTGAAACAAGGTCCTGAGTTGCAGGCCAGTGCTGTAACCACGAGACCATCCATCCAAGATGTGGCCTTTTAAAAGAGACTCAAGTTTATATCACTCTGGAATATGAGATGTAGTGGGGCGCAGGGTGATTGAACCTTTGCCATTCCCCAGCCAGACCGGCAGTGTAGTACTGAGAACTGATGCTATATAAGGCTGGGAAGCGATTTCTATCTTTAGCATTTAGGTAATTCCAGTTACCGTAAGATAATGCCGTATCTTAGTGCTACTATCCGGCAAGTCTGTTTCAGTTATAAATTGAGGCGTCCACTTTGAACTATCTTTCATGAGGCATATAAATTTAATTTTCTCAATTTAGTGCAAGTATAATTTTAAAAATATACAGTTTTCAAGACACCAACCTAAGCAACTTCTAGATCTTATAGCTATTCCATTGTACTCCCTGTCCCCTACCTCCATATTACCCAATGTGACCATCACTTTGCATGTCATATCTTAATTTAGAAACTGGTCTTGCTACCGCTATACATGTCTATTTCCATCAGGCCATATCATGACATCAGGTTTTGTATAGAAGTCCCCATTAATGTCAATGGAAGATCTGCATAAAAACAGATGTCACAATATTGTCCATTGACTTTAATTGGGCTACTCATGATTAAAATTATTCACTCACTTGGTTATTTACAAGATCAGAACCATAGACTATAAATTCTTTGAAGCCAAAGCCCTTTTCTTTTATTTCACTGACAAGCTCCATATGTATATATCATGTAGAAGAAATCCATGCCTACCTATGTCTTCACCATCTGCTCTGTTAATTCCACTGATTACACTGCACTAATATAAATGTTCATGTTGATACAGTGCATTACATTTGGAAGCACAGCAATTCAGAATGCAGACTCATTCTACTAAGACTCATTCTATTTCCACTAGTACTACTGATTCTTTGGTCCTGTAACGTTGTTTCAAGAAATTACTCTTACAGAATATGTGGACCAATATTATTATCTCTGTACAGTTACTGGTCTGATTATAAGGTAAAAGAAATCCTGTTATAATAGAATTTTCTTTCTTGGGAGCTGAGTTCTTATACAAGGCTAGCTAAGGAAAAGATCACCAAAAAGATAAAAGCTGTTTCAAGGTCAAAGCTAACAAGCATAGTAGACCATATATACAAGCACACAGACTTTCTCTAATCTATCATCCATACACACTGTGGACCATTTTCTCAGCTGGTGGAAATCAGCACAGACCCATTGTGGGTAGAGTTCTTTATGTAACTTAGAGAAGTCTCACCACCTTGCTCTGTAGTTGAAGTGCAGCGGTGCTAATAAAGCACTTGTATTCTAAACTGCCTTCAAATGTAAATATTATTACACCAAACACAACATTATCCACTCATTTGAGCACCCCTTAGGTTCGCATTGCAGGTTTGAAAACTCTCCAGAGCTATTAAACTTGAGTAGTTTTGTCCACCTGATTGTACTGATGATGAAATTGTACATTCTTGATTCTTCAGTCAGAGTATAAACAAATACTTATTTCCAAAGAATATACCAGAGCTTCAGCCTAAAACCATGAATTGGCTATAAAACAAAAGCTAAGGCATAAAACAATGGAAGCTTCCATGTCTGAATAATTGTCTAGGTTTTCAATGTATAATAATAAATGACCATCTATCATGTACAATATTAAAAACCTAAGCCAAAATAGCACTTTTATGTAATTCTTCTACCTTTCAATGTGTCCCTAATGGAAAAAAGTACATTAGCTTTTTTTTTAAATTGACAAAATAAAAAAGCATGTCCTTGAATGGCATCAACATTGACTCTGAAGTGCAATTTCTTTAGGGTTTTTTTTCTGACATACTAAACATAAAACTAATTTTTTACAGAGAACCTCAACAAAAAAAGTCATTTTACAATGTCCTCTATTTCCTGTATTCTGAAATTCTTTATAGACCCTTATTTCTTCACAATTGAAATGAGAGACCAGCACTCCAGAGCATTATGAAGACCAATGTGAGCATGAATAGTTAACAGGCATAACTACAAACAAAAATCTGTCATAACGAACTATGACAGTTAGAATAAACTCAAATTGCCATATGTACATAGGCACATGTAGGGTTGCTGACCTCCTGTCAGGTTTTCATCCCAACAGTTAAGTTTTTAAAAGCTGCACTCTGTGTCAGAATGAAAGTAACATTTATCAATTTTTCTTCCTCGTTGCCAAAACAATAAATAAATTAAACAGTTAAAAGTTCAAGAACTTCTTTCTTTAATTTAAAACAAAAACAAACAAACAAAAAAAACCTTATTAGAGTGAATTTAGTGGTAGTGTAAGAGACCAGAAAGTCTACAGTGGAAACTTCAGTCTTTTGTCTATGCAAAGAACAGATAAAGCACATGCAAATTAAGAATTTATTTCTTACTGTTACTGTGTGTTTTGATTGCAGAGGGTAGGGTTGACAATTTATCACTAGTATTCTATAGTGGATGCAATTTTAAGGATAGGATTAGTAGTATCTATGAGATACATTCATATTGTACTCTTCATCCCAACAATCTCCAAAGCCGTGCCTGAGTTTTGATATCATGGTGATGACTGCTTTAGAAATCCCCAAAGTAGATGTAATCACTGAAGAAACTTCCACCACTGGGGTGTGACCATGGGTGACACCCAGCATGCATACTCTAAGCAACATTTGGAGAGGGGATTTGGCCCACCATGTCCAGCGGAATTGCCAAATATTTCTCCACATCTTTTAAGATGAGAGCAGGTTTGGGAACTTAAGAAAATTCAGTACAATCTTATTTGTAGCAAGTACTGTAATAAGTTCCTGGTTAGGTGATCTTAGAGAATCTATTAGTGGAAGACTATGGGCTGAATTCAGGGCAATGAGAATAACTGTGGAGCTCATGTGAAGAAAATTAGGATACTTACTTTGCTCATGACATGTAATTATGAACTATTTGTTAATGGAACAATGAAGGTTGGCATAGAGCACCCTGGGTAAGACCTGGTGCTCCCATCCAGGTTTAATATGGTCCGAGAATTATTTCAATTAAATATCACAAGGGATTATGAACAGTGGACATAAAAATAAAAAACCCTCAACGCAGAAGGTCTTTTTGTGCTGCTCTTGGTTCATACTGGCCAATTTACCAGCTATCCTATAATTAAAGTAACTGAGGAACAAAGAAAACACCTCACATTTGACACGTTGCTGGAACAGTCAGCATTCAGCCAACATTTTCTGGCTTGTTGTTTGGTGTCTCCTGAGATACTTTTTTACAAACACAAAGTCTACTAGCTGTAAGTGCTAATGCTGAACACTCTAATCCACATTTCTGTGTTTCTGTAAAAATGATTTGCGCCCTTTATTGCATCTTTTTAAACAAGTTAATTGATTAAAAATAATATTGTGTTAGTCCACTTATAAAGACTCATAGCATTAGAATAAAATGGTAAATAATTTATATTTTCTTCAGGAGTAACTTGCAGGGTATTGTTGCAGAAAGTGAACACCTCTACTGCTGGATAGCTATTGCTATTTTATGTGGCCAGCCTCTTTTTTGGTACAACCTGTAAGGATGCAAGAAAGCTAAAGCACTGGTTTTGAAAGTATGAAAATACTTTATAAGCTTTTTAAAGAAAAAAAAATACTTGCCTGTCCGAAAATGTGTTAACTGGATGCAGCATGTACTCCCCTTAATGGCTATCTCAGTGCAATGGCTGGAACTGAGTGAGACTGGTGCATAGCAGTTTAACTTTAGCGTGCGGGTGGTCTGTGATATACAAGAGGTCAAACTAGATGATCTAGTAGTCTCTGCTGGCCTTAAACTCTCTAAATCTATGACTCACTGTTTCTTCTTCCCTCTTCTTTAGTGCTGCTAGGCAGCTAGTCAGGAGTAGTTTTTAAGCACCAGTACGCACAAGAACTACAGTTGCAAACAGTCTCTATGTGGGGGACACACAGGTGGGAGGTGCATCTTCTTCATCTGCTCAAAGGACAGCCACAGTTTTAATGGACAGACCGGGTTATTAATCAACTTCCAGCCTCAAAATATTCAATACTAATGTACCCAAGTGAGTTAGTCCAGAATCTCCCAGGTTGGTTTTACCTTATTTTTGTTGCTAATAACTATGCTGGTTTATACATTCTTATTCATAACCTGAAAAGCGGTGTGCATTGACACTTACAACCTTGAAATCAGGAATTAATGAGCATATAATTCATGAAAATACAAATCCTCCTAATTTAAATAATGTATTGTGAATCCATTCCTCTAATACCATGTTTCAGCAGTTCTGAGGATGCAACATTAAAGACTAATGTTTCACACATCTGTCAAAAATGTGTTAAATGGGTAACCCAAACAGTACAATTAGTGCTGTAAGGTTGAGGATGATATGATGCTTTCTGGTACATATTTCAATATGTATGCATATTTTAAAACGAATAAGCTATTCAAGCTACCATACTAATAATATGTGGTACTACTAGCTAAAGTGGTATGTATTGAAATGGAGAGCACATTTTACTGCTTAGATCACAGTAACAACGGCGTGGGCAGGAGTCAGAAATGGTTCTTTTCTGGTTCTGCTGTTTAAAAAGTTGTGTCTAGTTTCAGTACAAGTTCAAAACTGCCCCAAAATATATATAGGATAAATATAGTGATTTGGAGACTATACAGTATAAAAACATTGCTTCCAAGAATGGTATTTTATTTAAAAAAAAATCCAGTTAAATCTGCTGTACTTTCATACACATAACAGTAATAAACAGCCACCCTAACTGTTGGTTTAATTACACACACTAATTAGTGAGTGCATAAATAATATCTGTGTATGATAATTATACATTACATAAAATCTACATTAAAATAACATTATCAATTTTGCAAAGTCAAACACTCCAAATTTGGAAACTGCCAGAATTTGTCTGTGCAACCCTAACTTGGCCTCCCCATGCATATGCATTACGATACAATTTTTATTTACTTCATCCCGTATCATTTTTTATACAAGATCCCTGCTTCATTCAGTGCACAGAATGGCCAGTAGTCACTTAATGAGCAGCTACTCAAGATTTTGTTTTCTCTTCATTGTTCCATGTGTGACTTCAGGCCTCATTCTCTGAACACGGAGTTATTCATTTCCTCATGGGCTTTACTGTAGTGTTCATAACCATAGTTTGCTTCACAAACATTAATGAATTTATTTTCTCAATACCGCTCTGTGGTGAGAAGATGCGTTATCCCCATTTTACAGATGAGAAACTTAGGCACAGAAAAATGAAGCTCAAAAGTCACTACCTATTACCAGTTATTGAGGACATATTCCCTGATTCATCCAGCACAAAAATGTTCACTGTTTGTGATGTTAAGAACGTTTTTGGCATATTGAGCTAAATGAGCAACCAATCTACCTGATAACCTTTGCCACACCTCTTGGCAGGTGCTATTGGGTACCAATGCCTATGGGCATGACCCTGCCCCACAGGTTTACACAACTTAACCAGCATTAGAGGGACTCCTAGATACCAAGATTGTACCTGAATACATTAGTCTTAAAGCAGAAGGAGAGACCAAGGAAGAGGCAATCCAGGAACATCATACTAAACCGCAGCAACTTCTGGGAGGTGAACTATCTGGAAGACACTCAGGAAAGAACTGTGTTTAAGAAAATAAAAGTGCATTTTGCAATGGATGTCATTGGCATGCAATTGGCAGGCAAGGCATTTCAAGGCATGGCATAGCTGACAAGCTATGCTGAGACAATGGACCACAATATACTCCAGAATAATTCAAATAAGTCAGCACCAAATGGGCATTTAAGCACAAGACATCTTCCTCTAGGTACCCACAATGCAATGGGAAGACAGAGTCAACAGTAAAAACAACCAAGAGACTCATAGCAAAGGCAAAACAGGAAGGGATCCCTGCCTGGCAATGTTGAACCATCACAATGCATCCTCCCAGAAACTAGAACGGCAACTGAGTACAGGGACTGATGGTCCAGGGAACCAAGACTCTGTTTCAAATGAAGGGTAGTCTTCAGCAGCCCATTGGAGAAACAATGAACAGGACACAGAAGTTGGAAGAACTACAAGCTAGGCAGGCAGCCTGCTAAAACAAAAAGTCCAAGGACTTGAGGCCACTACATACAGTTGAGTAGGCGTGTTTCCAACATGAAGTACATTTTGCCATTGCTTTGTGTGGTTAATAGTCTAAGCTGCAGTGGGACATAGGTCATAAGGGGGGATATGAGCAAGGTCTATAAAATCATGAATGTTGTGGAGAAAATGAACAAGGGAGTGTTATTTACCCCTTTGCATAACACAGGCACTGGGGTCACTCAATGAAATTAATAGGCAGCAGGCTTAAAACAAACCATAAGGAAGTACTTCTTCACACAACACAGAGTCAGTCTGCTAGGGCATGTTGTGAAGGCCAGGAGTATATCTGGATTCAAAAAGGAATTAGGTACATTCATGGAGAATAGGTCAATCAATGGCTATTAGCCAAGATGGGCAGGGACACAACCTCATGCTCTGGATGTCCCTAAACCTCTGACTGCCGGAAGCTGGGCCTGAACAACAAGGGATGGATCATTCAATAATTACCCCATTCTGTTCATTCCCTCTGAAGCATCTGGCCATTGTCAGAAGACAGGGTACTAAGGTAGATGGACCATTGGTTTGACCCAGAAGGGCTGCTCTTATATGAGAGAGGACAGCAATGAAGATGAAATGTGTATGGGTAGGGTTTTGTGGCCTGCCTTGTGCGGGAGGTCAGACTAGATGATCATATTGGTCCCTTCTGACCTATGAGTCTATGAGAAATAAAAAACAGCTACAGAATAGTGACAGATGGATAGCTAGCATACTTGGACAGGCAGGGCATGGACAGGACCAGGAAGACACATAAAATGCCTCTGCCATCAGCTGCCCTGATATAGAAGACTCAGAAGGAACAAGGGTATGATCAACACAGAAGACCAACAAGACACCAACCAAAAGAATGAAGGTAGCAACAAAAATAAGTCCCCACCAACAGTAATAACACAAACAAGCAGTGGAAGGAACACTGGCTTGAATACCAGCATACTTGAAGCATTATGAAGTCTAAAACAGGTCTCAATGGAATTGCAATAGAGGCCATGTCCCTGTGGTGGCTATGCACTAGTGACCTCTGGACCCAGCCTGTCAGCAAAGGAACGCCCAAAAGACACAGTGACCAAAAATGAGAGAAGACGTTAAAAAGAATGATGTAGCAGCCTCTTTGGAACCTGTATGAAGGAACACGGGTGGCATGAGGGAAAAGTGTGCAGGTGTCACCAGGAAGTTAGCCTGTGTGCACAGTCCTTGAAAGCCAGCTGTAGTTGCAGCATCTCAGTAAATGGTTATCTTAATAAAGAGCTAGTTTACTTTTATAAGCATGGAATCCTCTCATGTTATTTACTCAGCATATGGTACATAAAACATAAATAACACCTATTTGTAATTATATCAATCTTTTGTTACTGTTATGAATTCTAACGTAATTGCAGATGTGATTTGTTAAGAGATATGGAGAAAAAACAAATATACATTACAATTATTTTCATTTTAATCTATAATCTCATCAGGCCAGGAGCTTTGCCTGTGTGTTTGCAGATCACCTACACAATACAGCCCAGATAGCAGAAAGTGAAGACTTTGAATTTACGGGGCTTGATCCTCAGCATACATCAAAATACTTCCAACTATTTCAGCAAATCTAAGCATATTTATATGGGTTGACAATCTGGCCCATTATATTTTGCCCTCATTTTATCTTCTTCAAAGAGCCTCGCCTTAGTAATATTATTTGGGAGTTCAGGCAGAAAATGGAGGATCTGCTGAAATATGCTAAATTTAATCTCCCTCATGTAATCTGCATTCCTGATGTATTTTATATGACAACTGAGAAGAGGCAGATCCACCCAAATTGGGGAGGAAATGGGAAAGTGTAAGATCAGAAACATTGTTATTGGTGCCAAAATATGAATGATGTGTCCCAAAACAGGATTATGTTGCACTGAATAAGGTCCTATAAAGTTAGAACAGACACACATTCTCATAAAACATTTTTTCCATTTAAAAACTTGCTGTTAGTGTAATTGGAGGCATTTAACAATCTGATGTAGCTGACATTTAGTCTCCTAAAAATAAATTGTTCTACAGCTAATTACCACTTGGCTGAACTGTTGTTCATGGTAACTAAATGATTATTCAAGTGTACAGTTTTGGATGGTAACTGCACTATACCTTCTGATGAGAAACATGAGGCTAGATTTCAAATAAATCATAAACACTGTTTGGAATTTACTACTATATGTCTGGAGCTAGAGCAGTCTTTGCCAAAAGAAAGGGTTACTTTTCTGTTTTCATTTAAATCTTTAACATGCAGAGGGGAAAAAACTGAACAAACGAGTTGTGGTTTACAATTCTGTGATTGGCACTTTATTTTCACAGAGATCACCGGGAAAAAGTAAGATGCCATGAGGTGTATCTGTGCGAATGAGAAGAAATAAAATAAGAACTTGCAGAGACAGAAAACATTAATCCTTTCTTAGATAGTCATGTTCCTCTCTCAACACATTGGTTATTTTTTTAAGTGCTTTATTTCACATTTTTCTAGCAGTAATATTCCTCAGAGATTAGAGGCTGGGTTTTTTTTTTCTTCAAACTAATTGAATGGACAGTTTTCTGGAACTTTTCTTTGGCTACTTGGACATCCAGGTCTGAGTCCTGCTTCAGCCCCCACTCCCAGCCACAAATGAAAGCTAGACACCAAGTGACAGCCTCCATTACAATTACAACAGGATTTAATAATGATGAATTAATATAATTTGGCCTGGTCTACACTGAATACAAAGTAACGATCAGTATTATGTCACCTAACTCCATTGTTCAGATTGTGCTCAGTTCCAATAACGTTTTCTAAGGTAGACAAGCTCCAAACGGTTATATCTCCATAGCTCCCTTTTCTGAGCATAGTTGCTCTCTAATTTTTCCTCCATTACCCAACCATAACCACAACCAGGCAATATATAGATTAGGGAGAAATTAACATCCTTATACCCACTAATGTAACTGCTGAATGATGGTATCACTGGCTAAAACCCTGTATGTTGCTTTAGTATGTCTAGTATCCATCCCTTTCCTCACACCTGTCACCCCCCTTTTAACAGAACAACAGAAAAGTGTGGTACTAGTAACATTACTTGCTTACTATATATAGACCAGCCTTGGCTATATGTTTCTTATTATTTAAGAATCATCTCTATTTTATTTATATATATATTGTAGTATAGCAAGGACAGAGGGCAGTAGGAAAGTTCCAGAAGGGAGCTATATAAGTGCTAAAATGAGCCGGGCTTTATACCCTATAGACTAGCCAGAGTCCATAAAAAGTAATTAGTGTCAGCTGACACCAATTAAGGCCCCACCCAGGTGCCTATAAAAACCCTCTACTCCTGAGAGACAGTGTGGAGTAGAAGGAGTAGGTGTGTGGTGAGCAGAGGAGTGTGTGAAGTAGAGAACAGAATGGAGTACAGTGGTGTGTGGGAGAGAGGTGGAGTCCTGAAGCCAGTACTGGGCTCAAGAAGCAAGGAAGACAGAGAGGGGAGAGTGGCCCAGGGGAAAAACCTGCAGCTGCAAGTAAGGTGCCAGCAGCACATAGCTGCTACTCGGAGGGCCCCTGGGCTGGGACCCGGAGGAGCGGGCGGGCCCGGGTCCCTACCCCCTCCCAGGGAAGATGGGGTTACCAGTGGCACCCTGGCCCACTGCGAGAGGCAAAAGTGCGAGACCCACTAGGGAGAAGCCGGCCGTTTGCCACACGTGGTGTCAGAAGTGGGATTGATCGCACGGTGGACTTAAACCAGGGTGGTTTTAGCACACCCCACTCCCAAGATGGAGGAGGTGGTAAAAGCCCTGGTGCAAGCCACAGCCACCCAGCAGGAGGCTACCGGAGTCCAGGCAGCTGCCCAGCAGGAGGCCGTAAGGATACAGCAGGAAACTAACCTCCTGCTGATGAGCCAGGCTGCCCAGGACCGCGCCCTACTCCAGGAGGTGGTAGGCCAGTTGAAAGTCCTGATAGGGCAAGGCAGCAGCCATGGTGGGGCGCAGACCATCCGTGCCGGCAACTGGCTGCAGAAGTTGACGCCGGAGGATGATATAGAGGCGTACCTCCTGGCCTTTGAAAGAACAGCCCTGAGGGAAGCCTAGCCCCGAGATCAGTGGGCCAGCATTCTAGCCCCTTTCCTAGAAGGAGAGGCCCAGAAGGCCTATTATGATATGGCGGTGGAAGCTGCTGCGGACTACCCCCAGCTGAAGGCGGAAATCCTAGCCAGATCTGGAGTGACGGTAGCCGTGCGAGCTCAAAGATTCCATGAGTGGCGGTACAGCGAGGGTAAAGCACTGCGGTCGCAGCTGTTTGATCTGATCCATCTGACCTGGAAGTGGCTGCGCCCTGAGGTGCTCAGCACCGAGAAGATGTTGGAACTCCTGGTGATGGACTGGTATATGAGGGGGCTACCATCAGACCTCCGTGCCTGGGTTGGTCAGAATGACCCCCTCCACCTATGATGAGTTGGTCACCCTGGTCGAGAGACAGCTGGCAGCCCATGAGCTGGCCCCAACCATCCAAGACAAGACATGGTGAGCACGGAAGCCAGTCCCCAAACCCAGTTCCTGGATTGCTGGGGGACCCAGGAAATTGGGAATCGAGCACAAGGGCACTAGGAGGAGTGGCCTGACACTAGGAAAGGGCCAGGGAACTCAGGGAGCAAGGACATGGGGGGGCAACCAGATAGCCCAAGGCAGAAGGGGACAGCCAGCCTAAGGTACCGCTGCTATGAATGTGGGGAACTGGGGCATATAGCAGCCCAATGCCCCAACAGGGAGGAGCCCATGCAGTGCAATCTAGAGGATAATGGGGGGTGCTGTGGTCTCCTTGGTTTGGTTTGTAACAGCCCCCCATGGATATACAAGGCCAGTAAAAATGAACGGCATCTATACCATGGCCCTAGTAGATTCGGGGAGTGCAGTGAAACTGGTCTCAGGGAAATTGATAGGGCGAGACCAGCTAGCCCAGGCCAAACGCACAGGGGTGACCTGTGTACACGGGACTGTAAACCTGTACCCCTCAGTCTGTACAATCTCAGTACAGATTGAGATCCAGGGGAATACCACCAGGGTGATGGCAGGGGTGGTCCCAAGGCTCCCCTACCCAGTATTGATTGGTAGGGATTTTCCAGGGTTCGAGAACCTACTCCCACCCATAGAGTACAGACTGGGCAGCGAACTCCAGGTGAAGACCAAGGCACAGGCAACCAGCCCTGCACCTGTGTTTCCGGAA
Organism: Mesoclemmys tuberculata; assembly: GCA_007922155.1. Taxonomy (NCBI): domain Eukaryota; kingdom Metazoa; phylum Chordata; order Testudines; family Chelidae; genus Mesoclemmys; species Mesoclemmys tuberculata. The sequence goes on from ML675641.1 coordinate 1,761,320, forward strand.
TGCACCCAAGATCTATTCTCACCCCCCCGGAAGACCCCGGAAATCCCGGCGGGAAAGAAGGGCAGATAAAAGGTTAGGCACCCAGATACTGGCTGAGAACCAGAAAGCTGCCCTGGTGGATAGACAAACCCGTTTGGGAGGCCAGGAGACCACTCAAACTAGTGAAGACCCAGGGGCGGTACCCAGCACTAGTATGTGCGACCCCGGAGATGAAAATGAGATTGGGCCCATAGAGGTATGCCAGCTAGGTCCCCTACGGGGAAATTTTGGGCAGGACCAGGCCATGGACCCATTATACACGAATGTGAGGAAGGAGGTAGTAGAGATTGATGGCATTCCCGTGGAAGGAAAGACTAAGGGCCCAGAGCCCTATTACATTTTGAAACGGGACCTGCTGTACCGTGTGACCCCAATACGGGGGAGGAAGTAGAGCAACTCTTGGTGCCACGGAAGCACATAAAGGCAGTTCTCGAACTGGCCCATAGTCATTTATTTGGGGGACACCTAGGAGCAGATAAGACCCTGGACCAAATTCTGAGAAGATTCTACCGGCCAGGAATACGGGCAGAGGTCCAGCGATACTGCCTCTCCTGCCCAGAGTGCCAATTGCACAGCCCCCGGCCTCACTTGCGAGCCCCGTTAGTGCCCCTGCCCATTATTGAAGTTCCATTTGAAAGGATCGCCATGGATCTGGTGGGGCCACTAGAACGATCAGCATGCGGTCATCAAAGTGTGCTAGTCATTGTGGACTATGCCACCCGGTACCCCGAAGCCATTCCGCTAAGAAACCCCACATCCAAGGCAATTGCGAAGGAACTGCTCCAGGTCTTTGCTAGAGTGGGCATCCCTAAGGAAATCCTTACAGACCAAGGGATCCCCTTCATGTCCAAATTAATGAAGGATCTACGTACTCTGCTCCGCATTCAGGCCCTGAAGACCTCAGTGTATCATCCACAAACAGATGGCCTGGTTGAGAGGTTTAATTGTACTCTGAAGAGTATGATTCGGAAGGTAGTGGTGCAGGACGGAAAGGATTGGGATGCCTTACTACCGTACTTGATGTTCGCGATACGGGAGGTCCCCCAGGCATCCACTGGATTCTTCCCCTTCGAATTATTGTACGGTCGCCATCCCCGGGGTATCTTAGATATTGCAAAAGAGGACTGGGAGGAACAGCTCAACTCAGGAAGAAACGTGATTGAGCATGTGGCCCAGATGCGAGAACGGATAGCCCGGGTGACCCCCATAGTGCGAGAACACCTGGAGAAAGCCCAGGAGGTGCAGCGGACCTACTACAACCAATGGGCCAAGGCACGGAGGTTTCAGCCAGGAGAGCGGGTAATGGTGCTAGTGCCAACAGCAGAAAGTAAGCTCCTGGACAGTTGGCAAGACCCGTTGTGGAAGCCGTTGGTGACGTGAACTACAAAGTGAGGCAACCAGACTTGCGAAAACCGGTGCAACTATACCACGTTAACCTGTTGAAACCCTGGCGAGACCGAGAAGTGTACCTGATTGCCCAAGAAACACCCCCCAGACAGATGTCCCTCAAGGGGAGGTGAGAATATCCCCCGAGCTGTCCCCAGAGCAAAGGACAGAAGTTATTGACATGATCCAGAGAAACCAGGATGTGTTTTCCAAGCAGCCCGGTCGTACCACAGTAGTCCACCATCACATCATCACCGACCCTGGGGCACGAGTAACAATAAAACCCTACCGGATACCAGAGACCAGGAGGGAGGATATTAGGACTGAAGTACGTCGAATGTTGGAACTTGGGGTTATTGAAGAGTCCCACAGCCAGTGGTCCAGCCCCATCATTCTAATCCCGAAGCCTGACGGTACCCTGCGGTTCTGTAACGACTTCAGGAAGTTAAATGAGGTATCTAAATTTGATGCTTACCTGATCCCACATATCGACGAGCTAGTGGACCGGTTGGGCAAGGCTCGATACCTAACCACCCTGGATCTGGCCAAGGGTTACTGGCAAATTCCCCTAACTGAAGAAGCCAAGGAGAAGACCGCCTTCTCCACACCCGATGACCTATTCCAGTATACCGTCCTTCCCTTTGGACTCCATGGGGCCCCCACAACATTCCAAAGGCTAATGGACCACCTACTGAGACCCCACACTAGGTATGCAGCTGCCTACCTCGATGACATGGTCATCCATAGCCCCGACTGGGAAACGCACCTGGGGAAAGTAGAGGCAGTTCTTGACACCTTCCGGAAAGCTGGCCTCACTGCAAACCCCTCGAAGTGTGCAATAGAGCTAGCCGAGGCCAAATACCTGGGATATGTGTTAGGGAGAGGTCTAGTAAATCCCCAGTGGGACAAGGTAGAGGCCATACAGGCCTGGCCCCGACCAGTCTGCAAGAAACAAGTCAGGGCTTTTTTAGGGATCGTGGGGTATTACAGGAGGTTCATCCCCCACTTTGCCACTAGAGCACAGCCCTTGACCGACCTGATAAAGGCTCGGGGCCCGGATATGGTGAAGTGGACTGAGGCAGCTGAGAAAGCATTCACGGATTTAAGGACAGCTCTTTGTAGCCACCCAGTGCTTATAGCCCCGGATTTTGAGAAGGAGTTCATCCTCCAAACGGATGCTTCGGAGACAGGGCTACGCGCTGTCCTGGCACAGATAATAGATGGCGAGGAGCACCCATCCTGTATCTCAGTAGAAAACTCCTCCCTAGAGAGCAGAGGTACGCGGTGGTGGAAAAAGAGTGCCTGGCAGTGAAATGGGCCATGGAAACGCTCAGATACTATCTACTGGGGAGGAAATTCACCCTGGTGACAGACCACGCCCCACTCCAATGGATGCACACTAACAAGGAGAAGAATGCCAGAGTGACCTGATGGTTCCTCTCCCTACTGCCTTTTCACTTCCGGGTGCAGCATAGGGCCGGAAGCCAACATGGCAACGCTGATGCCCTTTCGCGCCAGCACTGCCTCACGTCCCAAGCAGCCCAACCCTGTGGTGTTGAGCAGGCAGGGGGGATGTGTGGTATAGCAAGGACAGAGGGCAGTAGGAAAGTTCTAGAAGGGCGCTATATAAGTGCTAGAATGATCCGGGCTTTATACCAAAGTCCATAAAAGGTAATTAGTGTCAGCTGACACCAATTAAGGCCCCACCCAGGTGCCTATAAAAACCCTCTACTCCTGAGAGACAGTGTGGAGTAGAAGGAGTAGGTGTGTGGTGAGCAGAGGAGTGTGTGAAGTAGAGAAGAACAGAACGGAGTACAGTGGTGTGTGGGAGAGAGGTGGAGTCCTGAAGCAGGTACTGGGCTCAAGAAGCAAGGAAGACAGAGGGGGGAGAGTGGCCCAGGGGAAAAGCCTGCAGCTGCAAGTAAGTTGCCAACAGCACATAGCTGCTACTCGGAGGGCCCCTGGGCTGGGACCCGGAGGAGCGGGCGGGCCCGGGTCCCTACTCCCTCCCTGAGAAGACAGGGTTACCAGCGGCACCCTGGCCCACTGCGAGAGGCAAAAGTGCGAGACCCACTAGGGAGAAGCCGGCCGTTTGCCACAATATATATATATATAAAAATATATTAGTTAAAACCACCAGTATCTTAAAATCATACTTTTGTACAGGCCAGATGCCACTATCACTGTTTGATTTGATCTAGAACAAAATAATAACTTTACATTTGCTAAAACTCAGACTAGAATAATACATACAAATGGAAGTGCAAACATTAGTACAAATTAGCCTGGCTTGTCTTAGAAAATAATGTAATCAACTATACTTCACAGCTTCAGGCTCAATCATATTTTATTTACGTAGCAACCCAGTAGCTTAGCATCTTCAAAGGCAGCATTAAGAAACTTTTATGTCATTTACTTGCTTATCTTTTCCAGCATCAGTCAATGTCGTGGCCTTTTTCACTAGGTTTTTTTAAAATAGTTAATCATATTTAGTACTTCTTCCCATGGAAGTTGTATTTCTAGTATACTAGTATTTTCACTAGGATTTTTGCAATCTGATTAGCAGCTGGTACAGATCATTATGTTTGATAAAAACAAAGCAGTATTTACTAAAGATTTATGTAGAGAAACATCACCCTATCCAAACTATCAACTGCTGCTCTAGCAAATTACTAGGGGAGGAAAGCTTCATGCTCCTTTTGAGTTTGAATGCCATAGATATTGAAATAATACTCACTTACGTTCAGAAGTTCAAATCTTGCATTCCATTCTCAGACAAAGCTCTCACTGAAATCCATGGGAGTTTTGGATGAGGAAAGAAAGGGTAAAGACTGTAAAATAGGACCCAGTGTAAGCAGATTGGTTAACCAGGTAGAAAGCATCTTATACTTACCTGTCTCTGCAACTTGTGCCTGGGGCTCTCTTCACATTGAATCCACAGGGGAGGAAAATACGCTGAATGAGCAATATCTTATTCAGGGAAAAGAATTTTGGATAAATCACAACATCAGAGAGTACCCCCAAATGACTTGATGCTAGTAGGGTTGAACTCATAGCATGAAGCACCCTCATTGGTCATTGTTGATCACTGACAAGAGGAGACAGGCACAGATTTACACTGGGATTACAGTGGTGGGAGTTCCAAATTTCTTCGCCAGTGAGTTATGTGAAGACTGCTAAAGGAAAGGAAGAAGTGTAGAAAAGACAGGAAAGCCTTCAAAAAGATTCTTAAAGATCTGCTGTTGTTGGTTGGTTAGTTGGTTTGTTGTTTTGTGGTAGTGTCCAGGGATTCAAGTTGCAGTTCGGGGAACCCATTGTGCTAGGAACTGTACACACAGAACAAAAAGCCAGTTCCTAGCCAATGGAGCTTACAATCTTCTTGACTTGCTCAGAGTATAGCATACTGGACATTTTACCATTGACTTCAACAAGGCAAGATAGTTCCCTGACTTCTTTTACTTCTCTGTCAGTGAAATTCTATCCTTACTGAATATGATCGAACCAAATCACTTAATAAAGTCCAGGAATGAAGACTGGATATAAAATGCTAATGCTCATCTGATTTGATTGCACTTTTCACAGGTATACATGACTATACAAACTGCAAAGCAGTGGAGAAATAGGCCCCATATTTTTATCAACTGATCTTAAAAATCAAAATGACTCAGTTTAATTTAGTCAGTTACATTTACGGTTGGCCCAAATTACAACTTCCTTACTCATGGTGAGTAGCATATTGTACTTCTGAAAGTTCCACTGAAGACAGAAGGACCCATTTGTGTGAAGACAGTGCTACTTATTGTGAGTAAAAGTGTCAGAATCTGCCTGGCTGCTTATTCACTAAATCCATGAAACAAGAACTGACTAGGGTCTCATTCTTGGAAGCTGTGCCATACACAGAGACCGGGATGCATCTGCCCAGAAATATCTGCAAGACTGGGGCAAATTTCCTGTTATTTTTTATTAGCCTTTAAAGGTCTAATTCTGCTTTCACTTGCCTTGATGTACATCAGGAGTAAGTGCACTGAAGCGAATGTGATTTATGTAGGTATAAAACTGGGATATGTCAGGCCCTTAAAAAGCATCAACTGATCAAGAAGCTAAAATTTCTATACCTTGATATTCATCTGTTAAAAAGAATCTGAGTTCAAACAGACAAAACTGAGATTACAGGAGATCATGGTAATGAAAAGGTCATATGGGTCACATCTGGACATAGACTACAGTTTACTGTGTACATCATACAAATCAATTGGGAGTGTATGGAGAAGAGCTATCAAGAAATGTTGCCTTTATTAATATACTCCTAACTTCAGCATAAATGATAAAAATAGCCATGTGTTCAGATATCTGTTGTATGAATCATTCTTAGGGCTAATAATTTTTTCCAGGGCTAAGACTTCCCCAGTTGTTTGTAAGTCATCTGTTTAGTGAGAGAACATTAGGCTTTTTCCAGTCTGCAGAGATTGTAATCCTAGCAGCTAATAATTGCTCAATTAATATATCCTGCGCAAGACTGGTAGAGTAATTATCCTCTCCTAATAAAGCTAAAGTAGGGTATAAGAGGTCCATTTAAAATGAAATCATACTGTTTTTACACCATTCAGAATCCGTTTTTAAGATAATTACACCCAATATGAATGGGAGCCCATTTGTCCGCAATCTTTGCAGCATAAATCACTGATAATAAAGCTGAAACAGCCTCACTCTGCTTAATGGGTGAAATTTAGCTTTATGCAGAGGCTCAGCACAAGGCCCCGTAAGAAATAAGACCATTATCATTTCAGTTAATGAAATAACTGGGAGTCACTCTGTTTGGCAACCAAAAATACTTTTGAACAATGAATGCTTATTTTTCTCCCTTGTCTGAGTCCAGCTACAAGTTGAACACTGTGCATTTCTGAAGAATACTCTTGCCACAGCAGGATCCATTCAACAGACATATACTTATTTCAACAAAATGAGGTATTTGGTAACGATTATGTGCTACCCTGGTTGCACAATATTCACTAGCCATCAGCGGATGAGCACAAACAGCTTCTTGACAGTAGAATTTCACCCTCATTGATCCTTATTTGGAGTTTCCAAAAGCACCCACTCCTCCAGTGTAGGTTTAGTTTCTTCGTTTCCAGTATACTGTGAAGTGCTGAGCACTTCCTGTGACATCATCAACTCCTGCTAAAGTCAAAGTGAACAGCGGGGACTTAGCTCTACACAGGACTGGAAGATGGAACTTGACTCCAAATTTGTGAGATTGCCAAATACACAGCTCCAACTGACTTCCATGGAAAGTGTGCACAGTTCTGTATAATATAAATACAGGTCTTGATAGCACTTGGCATTTGGGATGGCAGGAAAAAAAATTATACTGTTTTGTGATATAAAAAAATAAATACATTTTGACAATTATTTTCCATTCTGATGCAGAACAAAACCAAGACCTTTTTGAAAATTTTCATCACACATACACATGCAAAAGCCAGTTGGTCAGGACACTAACTGGCGAAGTGGAAGACCCAATTCAAGTCCCTAATCTGCCTGCTTAGGGGCAAAAACTTGAATCTGTTTCCTTGCATCCCAGCTAAGTGCTCTAACCACAGGGTATTTGAGCCAGTCTCTTGCTGTCAATGTCTCCTGTTGGAGCCATTCCACTTTGCATAAATTATATTTACAGTGTTAGAGAGAAACTGAATTTATAACCTAGCGGCTGTGGCACTCACCTGAGATGTGGGACACCCAGCTTCTAGTCTGAATCTGTGGTTCTCAACCAGGGCTATGCATAACTGAGGTAAATACAAGTCTTCCAGGGATACATCAACTCATCTAGATCAGTGTTTCTCAACCTGGCAGTTGTGACCTTCAGAGTGGTTGCAGGATGGGCTTAATGGGGCCGCAAGTGCAGGGCCAGCATTAGGGCCCTACACCACAGGAGGCCTCACGAAGCCAAGTTACATGCTTCAGCTCTGGGCAATCTGGCTCAGGCACAAGTCCCACTGGCTGGGGCTCCAGTTTCAGACGAGGCTCACAAGTGAAAACAGGCTTAAGCATGACACTGACCTGGAAGTACAGTATTAATATTCCAATGTATTTCTTTTAAAGTTATACGGTGAAAATGAGAAAGTAAGAACATTTTCAGTAACAGAGTGTTGTGACACTTGCATTTTTGTAAGCAAGTACTTTTTAAGTTAGCTGAAACTTGAAGCATGCAAGACAAATCAGTCCTGAAAGTACAAAAGTACAGAGAGTACAGAAGTCTGGGAAAGTTGAGAACCACTGCATTAGAGAACCTCTCTCTGGGTTTTGGTGAAACTTATATGGAAGTTTCTCAGTTGAAGGATGAAATTTCTGATCAAAACCAGAAAGCAAATCACTCCAGCTCCATGGTCCGGGCACTCATCTGGGATGTGAGAGACACCAGTTTGAGTTCCTGTTCCACCTGGTTTGGAACAAGTCCTTGAACCTGGGTCTCCTGGGGAATGTCCTGACCACTAGGCTATTGGCTATTCTGAATGAGTCTCTCACTTTCATTTTGACCAGCAATTCCATCTTGGCCCTAAGAAGCATTCTCAACAAAAGTTTCATTGACAATGATATGTTCACATGAAAAGTGCTGGTTTTGAGCATTCAGTCTTTTTTAATAAAAAATGTTTTGTTAAAAAGTTCCTGACCAGTTGTACTGAGCATCCAGTAGGAGATATTCAATGTCTTGTAGCAATGGGTTCTTGCTGACAACAGTATTAATGGCATCTCATTTAAATATTGTTATTAAGCAGTTTTGATGCAAGAAGCAACATTTTAAGGCAACTATATAATTTCTTTCTTATCTCACCAATAATTGGCTTGTTACATGAAAGACTTATTTGTAAATATCACTCTTATTCTGCAGAATCCTTTTACCTTAGAAGCTTTTTTTCCCCATTGCTGGATTTTAAGATATTATAAAAGTTTCAAAACCCTTTAATCTTGGTTTACCTCTTGCAAATCATACTTATGAAAACATAATAATGTTATGCTTTCATTTGTATTATGGAAATTATATACACAACCCATATAAAAGACATCTGAGATGCAAAAAAGAGCTTTGAAATAAATGCAGCTGGACACATTTTCAGATATTTTCGCAGTGCTGTAAAAACAGGAGATTTGTAAAACAGGATGTTAAAACGTTAATATGGTATAATAACAATTATAATTTTTTTAAAAAAAACCTGAAAGCAGCAATCACATAATAATAGAGATTCATATACTGTGTGGAATTGAAAATTGGAAAATGCCCAAGTACACACACTGTGGAAGACATGAAACTTTTGAATACAGTCAGCAAAAGCAGATAGCTCCATTTACAGTATAATACACTGTATCTTTCCACAGGAACTAGGTTTAATTCCCTCCCCCGCAAGTTTAAAGCATGTGTAAGGAAGGTCTGAGTGTCTGAGTGGCCCTCCTCTATTTAGCCAGCTGAAAGGGGGGCACTTTATTTGCATGGGCTCTGTATTTGCATGAGTACAATTAGATGTTGAGCATGATGGGAAATGGTCAGTCTGGCTGATATTGAGTTACAAATTGCTTTTGTGTTAACTGCAAGGGTAATGAAACGTTCTCCTCTGTGTTTGTATGTGTTTAGCCTGTTCTGATGAAGATTCACTCTCATCTAAACAGACCTCAACAAAGATGGCATATAGATGGATGCTAGTGCACTGTAAAAGTAAGCAGGAAAGCAGGGGGGAGAGGTTAGCTTGCTGAAACTGTACTAGCCCTGATAAAGGGCTAACCTCAGGTATGGATTGCCTATCTTCTCCCATTGTTAAAAGGTTGAACTAATGATTTCTCTGGGAGTCTTTTTGCTGTGTTAAAGAGCAGGGATTCTCTACTTTGCTGGCTGCTGGATCTATCTATCTGATGGGAACCCTGGAACAGGGAGAGCTCCTGTGTCAGAAAGGGGTTTCCTATGGACTGAGAGCTGAAATCACTAAAACCTGAAACTCACAGAGCTGAAACCACTGGAAGCTATAACTCATTAGAACTGAAGTCATTGGGGAAACTGGGAAACCCTGAGAGACTCACAGTAGCGATCAGGGCCCACAAGTGCAGCAGAAGGGACAACTTAAGCCTGGGTCCAGCAGGAGCTAGCAGAAGGGACTGGCTGAAACCCGCAACCGAGAGGTGGACAATGCAACTATGGCAGTCAGCGGGGCCGGGGAAGCAAAAAGGGAGAGGTGAAGGACATGCCCCCATACTCTGGGGTGGGATGGGTTCAGCTCATTGTGTTCATGAATTGTGTTTGCACGGTTTTCCCAAACCAGTGCTGTTACTTCCTTTTGTTAAAAGGTTTACTTTCTGCACTCAGACTCTGTGCTTGAAAGAAGGGAAGCATTGCCTTTTGGGGTGCCCAGGGGATAGTGTGTGATTTAGCAGGTGACTGAGTGGGAGCTCGAGCTGGTTTGGTGTTGTATCACTGACAGGAACCCTAGTTATAGAACCCGACCCTTTGCTACTTCCGGCTGTGTCTGGCAGAAGCGTTGCACATGGGCTTATTTCACAATGGCATCACATTGATTTTACACTGGAGCAACCCCATAGAAGTGAATGGAGTTAAATCAGCATACCACTGGTGTAAGTTTGATGACTCATGCCCAATAGAGTTAAATGCTGGCGTGTTAGCTATTTAAGAATAGTTTATCCCAGATATAGTTATTTCTAATGGGCATGGGCATTTCTACTTTAAGTGAGCTTGGAAAAATTTTTCCATTATAAACCCCTGTTTTTAAATCATCAAAACTTTCTGAAATATTAATCTTTTTGGCTGTAATTTTCTATGCATCATCCCTGCCTGAAGGTGATTTTTTTTTAATAGCCTGAAGAAAATTGCCTAATGTTTAAGTGATGGGGGATCTCTCCCTGTAAGCAAGTCCTAATCACAGAAGAGTTCTGCATCAGAAATGTTTTGAAATTTAAATCTTGATGTGGATGTAGATATCAATGAGTACAGCTTTGTTGGGAAGAAAGTTATTTTATTCCAATATCATTTCTGAGCATGTGGCTTGCCTAGGAACATGACATCTTCATGAATGTCCTTGCATTCTGGGACTTTACTTCATATCTTCCAAGCTCAGCCTGGTCTTAGGGGCTTGGCTGAGACACAAGCTGCCACTACTGTGGCTATTTGCATAAGGGACACTACAAATGTCTCTCTGAAACATACACAGCACAGTCCTCAAAAGTCCCTCTTGAAAACCTGGCTTTAAGATCAGGGAAGTTTGAAAAAAAAAAAAATACCTGCAAGCAGGGTTATATTCTCTGTTCTTGCTTTTCTTGTCAGTTGTGTAGTTTAATATATTGTTGGCTGTGTTGTAAAATGCATTCAGTACCTGGTGTACATGATGGGGTTGCATTAATGTTCATAGTGGAACCTTTTGTATTTCCTGGTTTAGGCCTCCAATCCCTTAAATATAATTGCATATGCTTAAATTTACTCATGAGAGTAATCCCAGTGAAGTCATTGGAACTACTCACAGGCATGAAGTTAGTCGTGTGTGTGAGTGCTTGTGTAACAGGAACAGATGAGGGGATGCTCAGTGTACCTTTACTCTCCCCTTCTTCCTCCTCAACTCTCTGCTGAAGCCCAGGCCAGAGCTCTGTGTTTTCAGGACTGTTCAGAATGCATTACACAGAGTTAAACCTCAGAGCTGTTTCTATGTAAAACCATAATAAAGGCATTTTAATAATTCCCAGACAATTTCCAAAGTAGGATTACTATACACTTCTTTAGTAAAACAAATATTTAATGCAAACAAACCACATTATAAATAGTATAAAATGTTGTAAATAGTGTTTGGAATATAATGAATAACTTTTAAAGAAAAACTGTTAAACAGTGAGTCTATTGGTGTTCCTCATACATGCTCCCCCCATTTTTTTCTGTTATAGTCATTCAGATATGAAATTTCAGCATAATATTTCCTGTACTTTAACACACATCAAAGCACATTCCTCTCAGCTCTTGTCTGAGATGCTTTCTCAGTCGGCACAGAGTGAGCACAATATGTAGTGTGTGTCCCCTGGACTCTTCAGAGCTTGAGAAATTGCAGCATCTCAGTCCTTTCAAAGGCTTCAGGATACTGTTAGCAAACAAATAGTCGGGGAGTTGTCTCCCTAGCTAGCAGCATTCTGCTCCTTTGGTTAATAGCTGACTGCTCCTCTCAGTTGTTAGTGAAATGAAAGTCTGTAGCCTGCACCAAAGTGATACAGGGATTAGGACCCTGCCCTCAGACTGGCCACATCTCTTGTTGATCAGGCCGAGTCTACAGGTCTGTCTTGAACTCCTGTATTTATAACCTTTCCCCCACTTGTGCTGTGACTGGCTCAGTTCTCACAGGGTGATTAGGGTATAACCTGGCAGGCGAGTTGCCCACAATGAAAAGTCACTTATAGCCTCAGAACAGCTACTGAGCATGTCAGGTAACTGCCTGTGTTGGATTCGCACCACACACTGGGGAACTGGTGCCTTTGATTGACTGTTCCACCCAGCGTGTTTCCTATTGGCTGCCTCCCACACAGCCGCCTAGGGCTGCTTTTAACCCCTTAAGTGTCAGTGTGGGGAAGATGCTCCATCACACATCATCCCCCTCAGGACCGACTGCCCCAAGGAGGGGTATTACCTCCCCTGTTTCTTTCACAGCTGGGTCTGCAGGGAATCTCTCTCCTGCCTCAAGTCACACACCAGAAGTAGTAATTTCTCCTTTCCTCCCAGGTATCATTCACTTGCAATTTCTCCCATAGCCTTGGACCTTGCTCTGCCAGTTCACCCAGCACTCCTTCTCCCAGGGTCTGAGTTCCCAGCTCCCCTTGATGGGTACCTATAAGACCCCGTATCCTTCAACTGGATGTCTAAGTGTCTCTTCCTTCTCTTCCATTTCTCTTCTCTCATCCGCTCAGTTCCTTTTGCCTTCTCCACAACCTTGGTGCACCCCCTCTGGGTACCTAGCACCTCCCTGTGGACCTTTCTGGATCCCTGTTCTCATCCCCGTCAGAGTCTGCCCTTGCCTGGCCTATTCTTCCTATGAGGGCACTGCCTCTTCACATGCCCTGGTTCCCTACAGGCGAAACAAGTGTCCCCTCTTCTTGTTCTCTTCACAGGTCAGGGTCCTTGGAGTTTTCCTCCCTCTTTCTCTTGGGGCTATACTTCCTCTTGTCCCAATAGGAGCACTCTCTCTCAAAGTGTCCCCTCAGCCCTCAGGCATAATACTGCCCTGGCCGAGCTTCTGGCCTCTTGACCCTGGGGTCTTCTTGTCTAGCCCCTGCTCATATCCTGGAGGATCTTGAGCAAATGGTGCTGCTCTTCAGCCAGCTGCCTCAAATATTCCCACAGGTACCTCTGTGCCTTGCACTGTTGCTACTGTTTCCCCAGGATCTGCTTTATTAGGGCCTGGAACCACCTTGGTTATCAACCCAATTCAAAGGAGGTGGCAACTCGGAAGTCCAGCCTGGGAAGATACACCTGCCTTCTACCAGAAAGGCCTCTGCTAATGGTCTCTCCATTGTCCCTTTGCCCCAAGTGTCTCTTCTATAGCCTTTCCCACTCCCCTTGTATCCAGGGCAGTGGTCTAACAGTCTCTGAGTCTCTCTCTCACTCCCTTTCCCTCAGGGGTGACCAATGCCTGCCATCTCCACCACATGTGATAGATTTTCACCACGTACCGGTGGACTGGTGCCTTTGATTGGTTGTTCCTCCCAGACTCTCTCCTATTAGCTGCCTCCTACGCAGCCTTCCCCAGGCTGCTTTTAACCCCTTAAGTGCAGCGTGGGGCAGATGCCCCATCACACTGCCACACCTTGTTCTGGAAGCTTCTGGATCATTCTAGCTGAGTCATCCTGCACTGCTCTCTGCACACATGCAAAGACACAAAGTATCCAGCGAAGATCCAAGTTCCCTCTGCACTGCTTCTCTCCCACTCTCCTGGAGAGACAAAGTCCAATGCTGCAGTATAAAGCACATGGGTTACACTTGCACGACCAGGGCACTGCTGGAGCCATAGCCGCATCCAGCCTTAATGCTGGCTCAATGTTGCTATGATGGATTAAGCTGAAATTCCCAATACAAAAGCCCCAGAAACTTTTAGGAAGTTCTGAAACTGGTAGATTGGATCCACCTCTAATTTCAAATAACCTTTGGCACCCTGAGTGTTCTATTTGCTAAATTAAACTACACTGTAATGAAGCTCCTCTATGAAGCAAACTATACGCATATATTTAATCAAGCATAAATTTGGCAAAGGAGTTCAAGTACAAATCATGAGTGCACCTAATTTATATAATATCAAAACAAATTTCAGTTTGAGAAATATTTCTTCATTTATATTTTTAAATACAAAGCACTGATTTACTTCAGTCAGTTTCTTAACATACAAAAAAACATTATCACAAAGTAGACAGTTTTTATGCAGGCTTCTGTGTACTACATTGCAATGTGTTCTAGGTAATAAAAATAATCAGTGGATAAAAAACTGCTAGCATTTGGGACCAGAACATAAAATTAATAAACAGGAAAAGCTAATCAAAATGCAAAATTTCAAATCAGTTTTAAAATAACCAAGTTGAAGTTCCAGAGAAGCAACTGAGACCAAAATATGACCCAAGGTTCATCCTATAGAATTTGCTGGCACAAATCAGACAATAAAGTAATCAGACTTAGCAGATTTTATATAATCAAGAACAAAATGGTTCTATATAATCAAAACCATAGAAAGATACTGGTTAAAGTTTGTGGAAGTATTAGTTTTGCTCCACCAACATAGCCGTTTTGAAATTTGTGTTTGAGAGTGCAGCTTAATGGCTGCTGCCTTACCAGATTTTAAATATTTTGATTCCATAGGAGCACAGGTTTGACTCAGCCTTTCATCTCTGGACTAGATAAAATTTGTGCAATGAAGCTCACTGTATGTAGGTCTCTCACTTTATTTAAGAGCACAAATTCACCCTGGTGGTCTTGGCCAAAATTTTTGCCTTTCTCCCCACCCCTTATTGTTCTGTGGCATAATATTTGTCAGAGATAGGCTTGCTATCTCATCCACTATAAAGGTAGTTAGAATTCATTAGTACTTTCTGTACAGTGTATTGTCTAAAAAGGTGCTTTGAGGCTTTTTGGAATGAAGAGGCTATTGAAATATAACATATTATTATGGTACTAATTGCACTTACTAATTAAAATTTTACCTGGCTGACATTTTGCCACTTCCACCAGGGAAAATCGTTTTTTCACAGTAAAAATGTTATTTATTTATTGGGTGCCAACAATGGACTTAGTGCTGTGCATATATTGTCTGCATCCATCCTGAAAATTAGCAGATCTCCCACCCCAAAACTGGAATAAATAAAGTGTACCCATTTTTAATGAAAATCCTGGGTGAAGGCTAAGTGGAGACGAATACTGGTATACCAATTACCCTGCTACATTGCAAAAGTTCCTTCATGGTCTGATGAAGTTCCTCATTATGGTGGCATTTGAGGTGCAAGGTTGATAGCACTGCACATGGAGGATGACTCCTCTGAGTGAGCTCACAATTTTATGGCCACCACGGTAACCATGGGTCTACAGCAGATGGTTATTGGATCAACTCATACTGCTAGGCACAGTCTTGATCTAGCACTTGTGCTCAGATTGGCGCTCAGGCAATTAGAATATTTGCCTACCTTGGGAAACATTATCTTCAATGGTCTGAGGTTGAGATGTTCCTATCCTGTTAGGGCAAGATCTGTTCTCAAAGTTTAATGGAATCAGACCACTTTGGGAAGACCCTGAGGGAAAATATGGTTCTTCTGACAGACCACTGTATTGAGTGTTTAGTAGGATTTTCTAACCTGATCCTCAGACACTGATGAGAAGACCCCCCCAGGCCCTCTTCTTTGCTTCATCCCTACAGGTCCCCTTAATTTATGTGTGGTGGGCAGACAAGAGAGGATAGCAGTGGTAGACAATCTCATGCTTAATCTGATCAATTATATTATTTTTTTTACCACACTGTGACTTTGTGGGATGACACAGTTGCATCTGAAAAGTTTTGTTTCAAGTAATGGATTAATCTAAGCTATCTTTACATGATGGCTGATTCAAATTGCTCTCTCTCACCCCCACCATAGCGAGGGAGTTTCACACTACTTTCTGAATAAAAATAAAGCTGATTCAGTGCAGGCTCTCTACTACTATGGATGCAGGGTGAGCTGTGGAGGAATCAAAGGCTATGTCTTTTCTGGTTCAGTTTAGGCTGGTGGTGATCATGGAAATATTGGAGGTAGTGGAATACTTTCATTCCACAACCTGGCCTTTGGACCTCTGCTGGATTATTATAGCAGCAGTGACCAGGAACTGTTTTCTTAATTTTTTATTTACTATTTGCTGCTGAATGCAGCTGTTTCTATTCGTCACTGACCTTGCTATGGTGATCATGCGTCTGAAGCTCTATTTTGTCAATGAGAATGAAGCAGCCTGATTAATACCTGAAGTATCTTGCCATGCACACATGGCACCAGTGTTCTGTAATTTGCTTTGGCTACCTAGATAGAAAGTATTGGTGTTAAATTGTTTGTGACCGATCTTCTTGACCCACCATTGCTCTTTTTATGCAATACTTTCACAACTGCAATCAGATGCCAGATAGAGCCCCTTCAGCATAAAAGAGAAGCTTTTAGCAGGGTGTTTTCAGTGAAAGGTCCTTAAATTTTTTAGTTTATTCCTCCCATCTTCATCTGACATAACCTGACTCAGTGCATGATACAAAGGCCATTACTTTACTTAATAAAGGCTGCTGTTGTTGGGTGAGGTGGGATAGTCTTTGGGTCTGTTTTCAATTTTGATTTTTTTATTTCTAGTTTAGGTGTAAAGTGGCTCCTAGTTTTGTTTTATATGTAACTGTAGCTTTAATTTATAGAAAAATGCCTAGAGATTGGAATAGGGCTTTTTCTTTTAGATTTATTCTATTAAAACACTTTTCCTGGCCTCAAGAATCTTGCAGCCTCATTCAGCACTACAGGCCTGATTTCTTTTCAGAAGCAGCTGGCCTCTCCAACTCCAACTAAAATCAATGGAAGAAGTGTGGTCAGCATTTATGAAAATCAGGCGCTAGGGGCCAGATTGCCAAAGGGATTTAGGCACCTAAACATGCAAATAGGCACCTAGTGGGATTTTAAAAAATAGCCTAATCCGATCAGGTACTTACATTAACTTAATGGGAGATAAACACCTAACCTACATAGGAACTTTTGTAAAGCCCTCTACACACCTATCTGTATTTTTCGGTACCAGAATATCTTTAACAATCTACCTCTACGTTTCTTATACTCTTGGGCAGATCATTTGGGGCAGGAACATAGCCCAGAAGCACACAGGTGGGCTGGATCATTTAACAATTTGGACTTGTAGAGACCCTTCAGCCAGAACATTGTGTGTGTGGTTTTTTTTTTTTAATGCTTTTACAAATAGTTAACATTTAGAATTGTCTATTCAGATGACAGTTTGTATTTCAGTAGCCCAATCAGATAAGGAGCTTGCTAAAAAATGATTGTATTCCAGATTTTGAATTTACAAAAGGTACAATTCTTCTTTGAGCGCTTGTATATGTCCTTTACACTATAGGGGTGTGTGTGTGTGCCATGTGCATTGGTTCTAGAGAGCTTTCTCTAGCAGTAACCATAGAGATGGTCCCATGGCTGAGCTCCTCATGCTGTGAGTGAGAGTACAAAGAATGGAAACACCCGGTCGCTTCCCCAGTTATTTCTTACCATCTGTGGTCCGTGATCAGAGCATTGGTGTTCCCTGTGGACAACTACTCAATCTACTTAGAGGCACTCAAAAGTTCTCTGGACTTTACTTTTAGTTTTTATAACATTAAGGGTATTTATTTTCATTTAGCCCTTCTTTTGGGGTTTTCCCCAGTCCAGTGGGCCTCCAGACCCCACTCAGTACCAGGAAAACCTATGCCAGCATCTCCAGGGTTCAAACTTTGAACAGGCTTCAGGAAACCTATGCCTATTACTGACACTCACTGACACTACCTTAAGTGTTTGGGTGAAGTCACTTCAGAGATAGGTGCTCTATCTGTCGTGGTTTCAAGACTAGGATGAAGCCCCTGATGAGAAAGGCCTCCACTATAGCCTCATGGAGGCTGCCCTTAGACCAACTTTGGAGCCCCCTTGATCGTCTAAGGGAAGCTCGTCAAAGACCTGTTCAAGGTCCAGGTAACTGGAGCTCTGGCCACAAAAGCACAAGCAGATGTCTTCATCGGCTCCCCAAAGGTTATGGTGTGGGACTCTTCCACAGAAGGTCCTTCACATAATGAAGGTATAGCATGCTCTTCAGCTCACCCATCCTCAGTACCAACTCACTCAGACACCTGAGCCACTGACTCTGCTGCCCTTTACTGAACGGTCAAGATTGGCTACTTCTCCAGTGATGATAAAATTTTCTTCTCTGATCACTGCAGGTCAGCAGTCTCTTTTACCACTGACTACCACAGAGGCTTACACAGCAGCCAGCCACATATTAGGCCTCTAAGTACTCTTCTCACCTTTATTTCAGGGTCAGGACCCATGCTTTATATTGATGCACTTCTCTAGGTTATCAGCACTGGGTCAATCTTCCATGGCACCACTTGTCTCAGGTTAAGTAGTGCCACCTTCCATGGGGCCAGCTCAGGATCCTCCATGCTGAGTATTACCCTAGGAAGCTGCTCATGCTGCCCCTGGTACAATGCTCGAGACATAGGTCCTGACTGAGGTCGTGAAGGAACCCATCTGGCATCAGGCCACCCTAGTACTCCAAGTCATTGTCAGACTGTGAAATTGAAGGTGGCCTTGCCTATAAATGAAGCTATCCTGTAGCTAGTCAAAATGATTTGGCAGACCTCTTCCACCATTTGTCTGGTGGCCAAACAAAATGGAACAAAAATTCCAGGTTGAATCCAAGGAGATTGATCAGTTCTATATACATCCAACTCTGGCTCATTAGTTGAGGCTGTGGTGAATAAGAGACATCATCAGGGACATGCTAAAGCTACCGATAAGGACAAAGATGCTAAAAGGTTGATCATTTTGGCAGAAACAATTATTCCATGGCAAATCTGCAACTATTTCTCTTATTGGGAAACAATATTCCACTTTGTCACCAAGCTGCCTGAATATTCAAGGAAGCAGTTCCAATCGCTCATGGCTGAGGATCTTGTCATCAGCACTGCAGGCTTCCCTGGATGTAACAGTTCTGCAGCCTGGGTCCTGACGACAGCTGTAATGATGTGTCATTCCTCCTTGTTGCAATCCCCAGGAATAACTACGAAGGTGCAACAAACCATTGAGGACATGACTTTCAAAGGGTGTGTCTTGTTTTCATCCAAAATTACCTCTATACCCTGAAAACAAAATATTGTCCTCCATACCAATGTAGACAGCAGTATTACCACCTCCAACAGGCGGATCAACCTAAGAGGACGAAAAGATTTGCAGAGGAGGAGGAAGATGTCTTCTTCTTATTTGGGTTTGAAACAGCAAATTTGACTTACAGCAAGGACAGCCTGCCACATGACCTAAATCTATCTGTGTTTCTCATGCCTTTCGGGGACAGGTTGTCCTACTTCCTACATGCTTAGCAGTCCATCAGCTCAGGCAAATTGGTACTAAGCATGATGAAAACAGGATGTATCCTGAACTTCTTCTCTCTCCCTCCTTCTGACACCCCTTCCCACTGTTCATCTTCAGGGATCCCTCTCACCAGTCTGTGCTAAGACAAGAAGTGTAGAGTAAATGTTCTTTGGGAGCAACAGAAGACATGCCTCCACTTCATCAAGGCAGGAGTTTTTATTCCTGATACTTCCAAATTCCCAAAGCCAGTGGAGGTCTCAAAGTATCTTAGACCTTCAGAACCTGAACAGATACATCTCACAGATAAAGTTCCAGATGGTTTCCCTAGTTATGATTATCCCCTCCTTAGATCCAGGAGACTGGTACGCTGCCTTTGGTTTACAGGATGCCTGCTTCCACATGGCAATCTATTCTGGCCACAGGATGTCTCTGAGGTTCATAGTAGGACACGACCACAACTACGTTCAAGATCACATAGCTTTGAGAGCCAATAGTAAACCACATGGAAGACAGACTGGAGATGCAATAACTAGAGCTGCTCAGAAAAACTGTGATGAAACTATTTTCCATCAGAAAAAGCACTTCTATCAAACTCAAAAGTCTTCACAAAATCATGTTGACTTTGCAGAAATTATTTTTTGGAAAAGAACTGAAGGAAGATGGATATCTAAAAATTTCAAAATTCCTGTTTCAGTATTTTCAGAATGAGGCGTGTCAATTTTTTATTTCAGATTTTGATTTTGTGCTATATTATAATATATATTTAAAATCACAATAAAAATCTCTCTACAGTAAAGCTTGAGGCATTTTCCCCCGGATAATTAAGAAATTTGGGAGTTTTGACTAAACAAAACCAAATTTTGAAATCTCAAAATCTTTTGCAAAATGGAATTGTAGTACTCCAGAGAGCTCTAGTAATAGCCAAATGGCGGGGCTCAGAGGCCTGATTCTGCCTGGAACAAAAGCATGCAGCATGCAATTGGGGATGATCAGGGAGTAGCTTGTGGAAGCAGGAACTACCGTGCACAGTGAAAGGTTCAGCAGATGATAGCAGGTGCTTAGTGGGAGAATGAGGCCAGGACTACTCTCCCTCTCCCACACCCATCCACACCCCTTTTTGGTCCAAAGTGCATCTGTTGTTCCCCACCCCCTGATCGTGCACTCAAATCACAAGCTTGGGCATGCTGGGTGTCTCCTGCAAATTCTGTTGGTGTGGTAGTACATAGCAATGTATTAGAATAACAGACAGTCGTCCCAGGCTGATACCCCAAAAACTATTGGTGCCATAGGCCAGACATGGAAGGCCACAGACTGCTACATTTTCTCATACAAAGAGTGAACCTTCCAACTCCCAACACTAAAGTAACTATAGAAGAGGAGCAGAACTACGTGTTAGTACTCAATTAGTTACACTGAGACTCTGGAGTTCTAAAGGAGCATGCTAAAAATGAGATTTGCCATCAGCAGGCTGAGTTACTGGAAAAGGGCCACTAGGAACTGAAACACTAATAGAACCTGCTATTTTCATTACAAGAAAAGTATGATAGGAAGGGAAGATACTGATGTTTGATAATGGGGAAGAGAAACATGTTTGTGTCCTATATAAAAGAAAATTTAAGAACTATTAGTGCATGTGGATATGTATTCGTATCTGACTCTGTTAACACTGCCAAGGTCAATAAGACTTATAGCGTTCTGCTGAGCAAGTGCTAGTCATTCAACTTGAAACATTGTTATGGTCAGAAAAAGCCATTCTGTAAAAATGTCATCTTGTTCCACGTTTATTCTACTGCTGGGACTTTCATATCAAGCTTGCTAATTTGGCAAGTTTTGACCCAAGACTTTTCCAATGAAAACATCTACCTGCTGATCAAATTGTGTTCCTGCTTTGAAAAATACCATTATTTATTAAATCAGAATTTAAGACCATGTTACTGAAGCTGTTAACAGGCGGATGACTTTATTAGCTAAAATACATTAACACTGAACCCTAACTATGTGATGGTGCATGTATTTAAAAGGTGTCTTCTGTTTTAAAAGAATGAATTTCTTTGAACGATTCCGTGTGTTTAAAATGGGGAATTATGCTAGGACCTATAATCTCTCCCAAATCAGTAGAAACAGTAGCACAACCACAGTAATTACACTCCTGGTAAAATAGGACTGAGGCTTACTGGAAAATAAAATCTCATCCAAGAAAGTTTAGAGAATTTGACTTGCAAGCTCCACAATAAAAATAACGCAAAGAAATATTTTATTGGGCTATATGGAATGATGTCTCAGCACTTACATTTGCTTATTTATTTAACTGAAGGTTTTATGAATTTCAAGGCACTACAAAAGAGTTTAAAATTAAATAGGCCATATCTTAGACCCAGCACACACTCCAAGTTGATAAAATTGGCAGGGGGTGGGTGTGAGAAAATCCTTCTTTGAATGCCATGGAGTGGCAGGAGAGCTGTGGAGCTACACTAATCCTTATCCTTCTGAGGCAGGTGCAAATGCATATTCATTGCTCATTCAGCAAAGCCCCTCACTTCTCTCAACTCCAAAATCACTTTCAGGATGGGATTGCAGAATTCCATTCCATGGCAGGCAGGAAAGTTGTCCCCCTTTGTGGGCTTCCTGCATCCCATTCTCCTTCAACCTGAGCACTACTGTGTGCACAGAAGTTAACAATACTAGAACTTTAAGAGCAGTCTAAGGCTGGGTCTACACTGACGGCATCAAATTCGCCGCCGTCACATCGATTGCTCTGGATCGACTGAGCTGTCTGTATAGACGCGCTCAGTCGATCCAGGAAGCAATGCAGGAAAACCACCCCCGTAAGTGGAGTAGCACTGCGTTAAAGGGAGTGCTGTTCCCTTCGATGCAGCACAGTATGGATGCCGCGCAGAGGAGACGCTGCAAAGTCGACGGGAGATATGCAAGGGATTTATGTCACTTGCATATCTCCTGTCAACTGCCGCCAAATTGCCAAGGTAAGTGTAGACCAGGCCTAAGAGACATTCAGTTTGCTTTCAGTTTTATACAGCACCCGTGATCTTTGAGCATCTGGATTTAGGAACAAAGTCTCTTGAATTTGAAAAGTGATTTCAAAGGTTTCTGTTTGAAAACATCAAGCAAAAAGGATGTCTAGAATCAGATGTGAATTATTAATTTCAATTTAAAGGCATTCCAGGCTCTAAACTCAGACCAGTTTACTCTTTAGAAACACAGGCATTAATTCCAATTGAGAAACTGATAATACTAAAACCTTTCATTGATCATGAAATTAGGAACATCTCTCCCTGAGTCTTCCCTTCCAGTCAGTAAGACATACAAGACTAGAGGTGGTTTGAAAATGTAAAAAATAAATGTGACATTTTTCCTGCTCAATAAAATTCTGATTTTTTTCATAATATCTATATCTGTCTAGCTCCTCGCAGGACCAAAATCATAAAAGCATTTATAGATCAAACCAACAAATGACCTATGGAGGTCCCTTCTGGTCCTACACTTCTATGGTTCTATTAAGTGGAAATGAAGTGGAAGTCATTGAAGATTCTGAAGCAGTTGTTCCCATCAGAGTATGCAGTACTAAATAACAAAACAGCATATTCTACACCAGATGACGTATCAGTGGTGGTGAAGTGTAACCCCATTCGGACCCCTTTCAATAATCCAAGCACATATTTAAAAGCACTTTTGGCCATTGCCAAAAATCTCTGGATTTTCAGAAGCAATTGAAGATCCTAGTTGGCAAGCTTGCATAATAAATGGTGTACAAAGGCGCTCAATCAAGGGAGAAGGTAGATTATCTGCCATTTACTCTATTTCTTTCATTCAATCTATACCACTGCCTTTGTCTGTGTTAACCTTCAGCTACCTAGCCACCATCCTTCACTGACTACATTGTTCTGGTCCAGCATAAAAAAGTTGTGGAGAGGTGTGACTTGGCAAGGTTTGTGTAGAAAAGAAAAGATTTAGAATCTCCTAAAATGCCCTATTCAGATTGCCCCCACTCTCTCTCTGCCAGAATGGGAGCCACAGTTGGCTAATTTAAGCCTTCCTCTTATTTATCAAAGTCACTTTTGTACAACCAGAGAACATAAACAGTCCATGCAGACATTATGCATGTGGCCTATCCGTGCCTAAGGTACATCACCTGAAAATGCCGAGGTCAGGGCAGGCTGCAAAAGGAGAACAGATTCTCCCAGCACTAGTGGGTGACAACTAGTGGGTGACACTGAAGTCAGACTCCCCAACCAGACACAAACAGTGCTTCTTTTTCCATTGGGGCCAGGGCTTCTTTTTCTTGAACTCAAAATGCTGCCATTTCATTCTCATGCTGAAGATGCAGGATCTCTCTCAGGGCATGCAGTCTGATTGCTTC
The DNA here is from genome assembly GCA_007922155.1 of Mesoclemmys tuberculata. Classification (NCBI taxonomy): domain Eukaryota; kingdom Metazoa; phylum Chordata; order Testudines; family Chelidae; genus Mesoclemmys; species Mesoclemmys tuberculata. The sequence continues at coordinate 1,784,745 of ML675641.1, forward strand.
ATGTGATTGTAGATCACTCATTGTGACTAATTTAACCTTTAACAATCTCAGTATTAAATTTTAAAATTTGGAATTGCATGGGATTCTGATCCAAAACCCAAATGTTCTGGTTATGTGGATCCTGCTACGGCTACGCCACTGTGACCCATCCATGCCTAGGGTAGACCACCTGAAAATGCCAAGGTCAGGCTAGGCTGCAATGGAGAGCAGATTTCCCCAGAACTGGTGGGTAACACTTAAGTTAGACTTCCCAACCAGCCACAAACAGTGCTTCTGATTCCCCACACTGGTTACCAAGAAGCTAGAATAAAAGATACACAGCCCCATTTACTCCATTTTAGGCTAGGTCCACACTGACAGCAGCAAATTTGCCGCTGTCAGATCGATTGCTCTGGATTGACTGAGCGGTCTGTATAGACCCACGCACTCGATCCAGCAAGTAACACAGGAAAACCACCCTGGAAAGTGGCAGAGTGCAGTGTGGACGGCGCGTGGAAGAGACGCAGAAAGTCGACGGGAGATACGCAAGTGATCACTTGCATATCTCCCGTCGACTGCCACCGAATCCCCAAGGTAAATGTAGACTGGGCCTCAGTCTCTGTCACCCAATCAGCCACTAGGTCCAGGTAAAGTGATAAGTTATTAAAACTCTATGTTCTTTACCAAAAAGTTCTCCTGACCACAAAGGTTCAGCCACATTGCCAGATCAATATGAGTTTAATACCACGCTGCCAGCCAATCCTTTAGTAACTAAAACTAAAGGTTTATTATAAAAGGAAAGAAAGCAACAAAGTGAGAGGTGTTACATGATTAAAGCAAGCAGATACATACAAATGATTGGAAAGTCCATATATATCAGGTTTTCATTAGAATTGTGGAGTTTGCAGGCTTGTATAGTGTCTCTGGTGTACATCCAGTACCTGGATGGGTCTCAGTCTTTTGATTCACAGTTTCAGTTTTAGATGAGCTGATCCAGAGGTAGGTGAAGGCTGAAGACTAAAGACTGACTGAAAACAATATGGAGGTGGTGCAGCTACCTTTTATAGTGGATTGCCATGCAGCTTGTTTCAAATACAAACCCTCAGCACGTGGCATGGAAAAGGCTAGGCGTTAAAAACAGTCCCCTGTCCATAGGGCATGTTCTTACATGTGCTGGTGATTCTTTAGCTGTACCCCTGGCTTCTCTCTCTGGGCCCATTGTACCTCTGAGTTTCCTTAATTTGCCATTAAGCAGGATAGTGCCGCAGGCATCCTGTCTTGGGCGTCATCCAGAAACAGCACAAATTGAAATACAGATATGCCTTACATATTTATTACCTACATTACAAATATGACACATACACGCAAACAGTATAATCATACTTAGCAAATTATAACCTTTCTCATGGTACCTGACATGGCATGTCTCATATGAATTATTGTAATTTTGACATATTGATGTTAAATAATATCATAAATGATTCCCCTAATTCAGCCAGCATCACAATGCATATCAAATGTCTGTCAGGGCTTTGTTCATAATCAAAGCATAGATCTGAAAAAATTGTATAAAAATTCATTGATTATATTCAAGAAAATTCCACTCTGCCTGTAGAAATTCTGTGGGCAAAAAAAACAAACAAAAAAACCCAGCTAAATTCTTAGAGTAAATTATTTATTGAAAATAATTCTCCTGGACCAAAATATAACAACCTTTTGGACAGGAAATCCAAAGCACCAAACTGTATTCAAATTGTGTGTTAAGTCAAGTTTTGTATAACATATTTCCATGCAGAATGGAACCCAAAATGTTTAGTTCACCAGTTTTTTCCAAAACATAGAAGTGAAACGAATATTGAAATCCAATATCTTCAGACATTAAAAAAATCAATGTGGAAACTCAGTGATCTGAATTAATTCATAATAATGATAAGAATACTTTGGGGAGGGGGGAACCAAAGCCCTCTCAAAACCTCTCCTTTTCCCTTGGTGTCAGTTTACAAAAGGGAAGACAATGAAAACACTTTTGTTAAATTTTTTTTTCCAGTCATTTGAACTGCTTTTCAAATAAAAATTTCAGCTGAAGAAAAATATTTACATTATTTGGCCAGAAGAGACATGAACTTTCCATTTTCAAATAACTGAAAGATATAAAACAAACTACTCTACCACAACTTGATAGAAAAGGACATGCTCAGGGAAAGATCACTGAGGTACTTATCTGCTTGAAACAAGACTTCCAGTCTTCCAGATGATTCTCACTATAAAACAATGACATTTTAAAAAAACGTTTTTTAATGCATATCTCTGTTTTTAATTGTATGTGAAAAATATATTTCCAAAGACTGTTTATCTTGAATATGACATTGTCACCTTCTGCCATTGGTAACAGATATCTGAAAGAAATACTTACTAGAAATCAAGAAAAGGTTTGTTTTCCTTGCTCTAGTAACTTGTACTCTAGATGAACAAAATGAAACACACACAGAAGAAAGGGAGGGGGCACCAGCTTACTCTTTGGGACTGTGGGTTTTGAACAGCTCTAACTTTATCAGTCAAGTCACGTAATTAACTTCCCACCTGGCTCTCATTTAATAAGTGCACAGTCAAAACTTTATTTTGAGAAAGATCAAAGTAAGGATTGGGGCTGACCCAGAAATCCTTAATAGAGTCATTTTGTTCCTGCTGGAATTGAGTTTTGCAACTGCATTTCAATCTGTTAGAATGCAAAGGAGGGAGAACCTACTCTGCATTTAACTCCTAAACTAGTCCTAACAAATTTTCAATAATGTTGGACACTCCCAAGGGACCTTCAGAGTGCTACAGGCCAGTAAAATACTTTTGCTGAGAGTGCTCCAGTTCAGTGGCAAGCACTCTAGGCACGTTAGCCACTAGGGCCTAGCAGAGGGTAGGTTCCAAATGAGCCCTTACTAATTCAACTTAAACAAAAGGGTTATTTACTCTGGCTAGCTGAAAGGAAAGGATGCAAATACTCAGTGTGGTGGCTTCTAACCAGTTACATATAAAGAGAAACACAGTAGTTGATGTTTTCCCCTTAAGGGGTCCACTACAACAATAGTAAAAAGGTCCTGTCCCATGGGCCTTCTCAGAGCTAGTAGCAGAGATGTACCTAGGGTCTATCCTTCTAACAGCCCACAATTAAATATTGTTCTGTAGGTCCCACTGGCCCAATTTCAAGTCTGATGTCTGGTTTCATTGTGGTCTGCATTTTCCTCCTCTTGTCCAGCTATAGAAGTTGTCTCATTTTTCCTCTGGGCAATAATTAGGCTACAGGTCCCACCTTACATGTCCAGTTTAAATATGTCATAAGAACAGCCATATTGGGTCAGACTAATGTTCCATCTAGTCCAGTATCCTGTCTCTGACAGTGGATGGTGCCAGATGCTGCAGAGAGAGTGAACACAAGAGGGTAATTTATTAAGTGATCTACCTCCTGTCATGTAGTCCCAGATTCTATCAGTCAGAGGTTTATAGAAGCCCAGATATAGGTTTATGTCCATGACCATCTTGGCTAATAGCCATTGATGGACCTAATCTCCATGAACTTCTCTATTTTTTTAACCCAGTTATAGTTTTGGACTTCACAACATCCCCTGGTAATGAGTTTCACAGGTTGACTGTGCATTGTATGAAGCAGTACTACCTTATGTTTGTTTTAAACCTGCTACCTATTCATTTCATTGGGTTACCCCTGGTGTGTGTGTTATTTTAAAGGGTAAATAACAATTTCTCCACACCATTCATGATTTTTATAGACCTCTATCATATGACCCCTTGGTTGTCTCTTTTTCTAGCTGAACAGTCTAAGTCTTTTTAATCTCTCCTAATATGGAAGCTGTTTCATACTCCTAATTATTTTGGTTGACTTTTTCTGTACTTTTAACAATTCTAATACATCTTTTTTGAGACTGGGCAACCAGAATTTCACTCAGTATTTATTACAGGTGTGGGCATGCAACGGATTTATATAGTGACATTACATTTTCTGTCTTATTATCTATCCCTTTCCTAATGGTTCCTAAAAGTCTGTTAGCTTTTTTGACTGCTGCTTCACATTGTGCAGATATTTTCAGAAAACTGTCCATGCTGACTCCAAGATCTCTTTCTTGAGTGATAACAGCTAATTTAGACCCCATCATTTTGTATGAATAGTTGGGATTATGTTTTCCAGTCTGCATTACTTTGCATTCATTAACATTGAATTTCATTTCATTTTGTTGTCCAGTCACCCAGTTTAGTGAGATCCCTTTATAACTTTTTGTAGTCAGCTTTGGACTTGGCTATCTTGAGTTGAATCATAGAACTGGAAGGGACCTAGATAGGTCATTTTGTCCAGTTCTAGTTCAATTTTTTCCATCTTCCCTCATAGGTTATATTTTCTAAATTTTTATTCATTTTTATTGCTGTTCTCTGGTCTTTCTCCAATTTGTCCACATCTTTTCTGAAATGTGGCACCCAGAACTGGACACACCACTCCAGTTGAGGCCTAATCAGCGTGGAGTAGAGCGGAAGAACTATTACTTGTGTCTTGCTTACAACATTCCTGTTAATACATCCCAGAATTATGTTTGCTTTTTTTGCAACAGTTTTACACTGTTGACTCATATTTAGCTTGTGATCCACTATGACTCACAGCTCCCTTTCCACAGTACTACCTCCTAGGAAGTCATTTCCCATTTTGTATGTGTGCAGCTTATTGTTCCTTCCTAAGTGGAGTCCATTGCATTTGTCCTTATTGAATTGCATCCTATTTACTTCAGATCATTTCTCCAGTTTGTTCAGATCATTTTGAATTTTAATCCTATTCTCCAAAGTACTTGCAAACCTTCCCAACTTAGTATTGTCCACAAACTTTATACATTTATTCTCTATGCCATTATCAAATCACTGATGAAGATATTGAACAAAACCAGACCCAGAATTGATCCCTGCAGGACCCCACTTGATATGGCCTTCCAGCTTGAGTTTGAACAACTGATAACTACTCTCTGGGAATGGTTTTCCAACCAATTATTCACCCACCTTATAATAGTTTCATTTAGGTTGTATTTCCTTAGTTTGTTTCTTATAAGGTCTTGTAAGACTGTATCAAAATCCTTACTAATGTAAGGATATACCACATCTACCACTTTCCCCCTCTCCAGAAGGCTTTTTAATCTGTCAAAGAAAGCTATCATGTCGGTTTGACAATTTGTTCTGGACAAATCCATGCTGACTGTTACTTATCAGCTTGTTATCTTCTAGGTGTTTGCAAATTGACTGTTTAATTATTTGCTCCATTGTCTTTCCAGATACTGAAGTTAAGCAACTGGTCTGTGATTCTGCGGGTTGTCTTTATTTCTCTTTTTATAGATTGGTACTATATTTGCCCTTTTCTAGTCCTCTGGAATCTCTTCTGTCTTCCATGAGTTTTTAAAGATAATTGCTAGCATCTCAGATATCTCCTCAGTCAGCTTTTTGAGTATTCTAGAATGTGTTTCATCAGGTCCTGGTGACTTGAGGACATCTAACTTGTCTGAGAAATTTTTAACTTGTTCTTTCCCTATTTTAACCTCAGATCCTACCTCATTTTCACTAGCATTCACTATGTTAGATGGTCAATCTCTACAAACTTTTTCAGTGAAAACTGAAACAAAAGCGTCATTTAGCACTTCTGCCATTTCCACATTTTCCATTGTTGTTTTCCCCCTCATTGAGTAATAGGTTGTCCCTAGTAATTTAGTACATCTGCAAACTTTGCCATCTCACCGTTTGCTCCTTTTTCCAGATCATTGATGAATATATTGAACAGCACTGGTCCCAGTACAGTTCCTTGGAGGGACCTTGCTATTTACTGTCTCCACTGTGGAAACTGATCATTTATTTGCTTGCTATCTTTTAATCAGTTACTAATGAGGACCTTCCCTCTTTTCCCATGATTGTTTAACTTCTTTGATATTCTTTGGTGAGGGACCTTATCCAAGGCTTTCTGAAAGACCAAGTACACTATATCCACTGGATCACCCTTGTTCACATATTTGTTGGCATCCTCAATGAATTCTAATAGATTGGTGAGGCATGATTTCCTTTTACTATAGCTGTGCTGATGCTTCCCCAACATATCATGTTTATCTTTATGTCTGATAATTCTGGCCTTTTCTATAATTTCAACCAATTTACCTGCTACTGAAGTTAGGCGTACCAGCCTGTAGTTGCCAGGATTGCTGCTGGAGCCTTTTTTAAAAATTGATGTCACATTAGCTAACCGCCAGTCATCTGGCACAGAGGCTGATTTAAGTGATAGTGTTACCTACCGCAGTGAATAACTTTGCAGTTTCATATTTGAGTTCCTTCAGAGCTCTTGTGTGAATACCATCAGCTCCTCATGACTTATTACTGTTTAATTTATCAATTTGTTCCAAAACCTCTTCTGTTGACACCTTAGTCTGGGACAGTTCCTCAGACTTGTCACCTGAAAAGAATTGATCAGGTGTGGGAATCTCCCTTACATCCTTTTCAGTAAAGACTGATTAAAAGAATTAATTTAGCTTCTCCACAATGACCTCGTCTTCCTTCAGTGCTCCTTTATCACCTTTTCTCCAGTGGCTCCACTGATTGTTTGGCAGGCTTCCTGCTTCTGATATACCTTTAAAAAAATGCTTAGTTTTTGTGTCTTTTGCTAGTTTCTGTTCATATACTTTTGGGCCTCCCTAATTATACTTTTACACTTGACTTGCCAGAATTTATGTTCCTTTTTATTTTCCTCAGTGGGATTTGCCTTCCAATTTTTAAAGGATGCGATTTTATCTATAACTGTCTCTTTTATTCTGTTGTTTATCCATGGTGTCATTCTTTGGCCCTCTTACTTTTTTTATTTGCAGTATACATTTAGTTTTAGCCTCTGTTATGCTGTTTTTAAAACGCTGCAATACATCTTGCAGTCATTTCACTTTTGTGATTTTTTCCTTTTAATTTTCATGTAACTAGCCTTTTCATTTTTTGTGTAGTTCCAGTTTTGAAGTTAAATGCTGCAGTAGTGGGTTTCTTTCATGTCTTCCTCCCCACAATGTTAAATTTAAATACATTATGGTCACTATTACTGAGCAGTTCAGTTATATTCACCTCTTGGACCAGATCCTGTGCACCTCTTAGGACTAAATCAGGAATTGCCTCTTCCTTTGTGGGTTTCATAAATAGCTGATCTAAGAAGCAGTCATTAACAGTGTCTAGAAATGTCATCTCTGCAGCTCATGCTCAGATGATATGTTCCCAGTCAATAAGGGCATAGTTGAAACCCCCCATTTTGGGGTTTTCTGTTTCTCTAATCTTCCTGGCACTTCATAATCACTGTCCCCATCTGGCCAAGTGGTCAATAGTATATTCCTGATATTATACCCGTATTATTCAAGCATGGGATTTCTATCCATAATGATTCTATGGTACAGTTTAATTCATTGGATTTTTACTATATACTATATTATATATTGACGCTATGCTTTCCTTAACATATAGTGCCACTCCCCAGCCAGCACAACCTACTCTGTCATTTCTATATGTTTTATAACCTGATATTATAGTGTCCTTTTCATTATCATCATTCCATCAAGTTTTTGTGATGCCTATTATATCAATATTCTCATTTAATACCAGGCACTCAAGTTCACCCATCTCAGTATTTAGATTTCTTGCATTTGTATTCATTCACTTACAAAATTTGTCAATATTAGTTGCCTGCCTTCATCTGATGTAATTTCATAGGACCCAAACCGTGTCTTCCTCAGCATGTGTAGGCTTTTCCCCAGTCCTTAAATAAAAACAAAACAAAAAAAAACAAGCCACTTCTCTACGATCTCTTTAATCTTACATGCCAACAATTTAGTTCCATGTTGGTTTAGTTGGATCCCATCTTTCCTGTATAGGCTACTCCTTTCTCACAAGGTTCCCCAGGTCCTAATAAACCTAAATCCCTCCTCTAAACACCCTGCAGCTCTGCCTGTCTCACTGGCCCATTGAAACTGGAAACATTTCAGAGAATGCTACCATAGATTTCCTGGACTTAAATCTCTTTCCTAGCTGCCTTTACCCTTCAGGACTTCTCTCCTACCTTTCCCTGTGTCCTTGGTAGCCACATGTACCATGACCACCAGCTTCTGCTCAGCAATCTTCACACTTAGCAGACAACTCACTATGCAGTTCTACCAGTCATCCCAAACCCAACTCTCTATATTTCTAATAATCATATCCTCCATTATTATTACTTATCCCTTCCTAATAATTGGAGTTCCCTCCCTGATGAGGGGAGGGGTCTCAGTGCAAGTGAACATCATGACATAATGTGGAAGGGGGTCCCAAATATGGGATCATTTCCATCCGTTCCAGCTTGAAATTCTCCTTCTCCGAAATGTTCATCCTCCTCCTGATGTCTACTGCGTCCTGGAAAGTCTTGTCTATCTACCAGCCTGTCTCCTTTAGCTCCTCCAGTTCAGCCACTCTGGTCTTGAGAGACCCTACTTGGTCTCTGATGGCCAAAAGCTGCTTGCACCAAATACACACACATGCCACTTGCCCACTAGGGCAGGAAATTATACCTACTGCATTCAGCGCAATAAATTGGATAGCCCCCCACACTGCTGATGGACATCTGCCTGAACTACTTTCACTTTTGCAGGGTTTCAGGATATGTGTGTTCATGGGGGGGCATTATTGGTCTATGTTTAGAGAATGTTGATTAGGTGTATCGGGCTCTCACGCTCCCTCTCTAAACTTCCTCACAAAACTCCCCTGTTCTCTAGCTCCTTTGCTTGCTTAGGGGCTGGCCTTTTTAAACCCCTGATCTCCCTGCGTTAGCCTTGCCCCCTAGTCAAAGGATCCTAAAGGGATCAGGGTTCAAAGGAAGGCAGGCTAGAGCCTCATTAGGAAGCTCTCAGCCGTACCTTGCAGGTCAGTAGGCTCAGCACCCAGCCTCCCAAACAGACCACACGATAAACTTCAGTTAAGCAGGCACATGGCAAGCAGCAAGCACAACAGACAGACAGACAGACAACAAGTTCACACTAAGGGTCAGGTAGTTGCTCCTCCCTGCTCCAGTTCATTAGCTTGAACTCCCTGCCACTTTCTAAGAAGAACAGCCCCTCCTCTTTGGACAAAACACCTGTTCAGTTCACACTTACCCCCTTTCCCAGACTAATCCCGATGCTTGGAGTACTTTAGATGAAACACTTTTTTTTCCTGTTATGGGACTTGGAGGGCTGCTTCCCCTGTGCTCCTCAGAGTCTCCTTCAGGCCCCATTCTGTTGCAGAGCCCCCTAACTTACCACCTCTGTTGTTTGCTTCCCCACAGGTGCCAATAAGACCAGTATTATGCTGCATCCTGACTTGGCTTTCTCCTTCTCACCCAGCCTTGAGGCTGACTGCTGCTCTCACTGCAGCTCCCTCATCCTTTTTCCTTTCCTTTCTGTCCATGCTACTCTTCACTTCCTGCAATTTTCTGCTCCCATACTCACCCCAACTTGAGTCATTCCCCCTCATCCTAATTAGCACAATTTTGGATGAGTGAAATACAACAAAGCCTGTATGTAGCACAGTGGGCCACTCAGCACCAGGACCACTTACTTGTATGTTGTATCCTGCCCCCAGCCATCATCTGTCCTCATGTCTACTAGCTTGTAAACTCTTTGTGGCAGGAGCTGATTCTTCATATGTGGCTACTGTGCTCAGCACATTGGGTCCATGTCCTGGTTCATAGATTCCCAGAGCAGAAGAGACTTCTCTGATCATCCAGTGTGACCTCCTGTATAATACAGGCAATAGAACATCCTAAAATAATTCCTTTTGAACTAGAGTTTTGTGACATTCCGCTCTTCAATCTTGACTGGTATATCGCTGTGTCACCCCAATCCCCCACTCCTGAAGTGTGTCTCACTCTGCTTTTCCATGTGAATCCCCACTTCTGGGCAGCACACACAAAGCTACCAACAAGCAAGTTGCCCCCTCTCCTCTGACTCAGAGAGTGAGTGCCTCTAGCTGGCCACTCATAGGATTATGCAATGGTATGACCCCCAGTGAATATCCCCAGTCCCAGATGCAACCCTAGGAACTGCTGTCTTACAGTGTTCAGTGCTATTACCCACTGCAAGCTCATTGGTTCATCAACGTATCAAAGAAATTGATATGCACCTGCCTTGTCACTTCAAATGGAATCTTAACACACCTTAAAGGACATGCACTGATTTAGATAAAACAAACAAAGGTATTAAGTCTGGGTTGCTCCTTTGTTCATGGAATGCTGAGCTGGGTTGTCCTATCCAAGTCTTAGTGAGGTGTGAATGACTCTCCAGCTCCAGAGCATTTTGCCTAGTTCTGCCTCAAGCCATGAGACACATATTTGGGAAGATTACATAGTGAAGCCTCATAACCATACTCGTGACATCGCAACAAGCATACTACTATAACAATAATGTTCAGTATGCCATGAGCATTCCAAAAACATCTTACATGGCATACCTTGCATTAAACAATACACAGTTACGCTATAAGGATGAACATGAATGATACACAATCACACCATAAGGGTGCACATGGGGGGTGAAGTGTGCCCCTAGTTTATCGTAAATAATAATAAAAAAGTCAATCTTCATTTAAAAATTACCAATGATGGAGAATCTACCCCGACCCTTGGTAAATTGTTCCAATGGTTAATTATTCTCAGTGTTAAAAATGTACACCTCATTTCTGGTCTGAATTTGTCTACTTTCAACTACCAGCCATTGGATAGTGTTATACCTTTATCTACTACACTGAATATCCCATTATAAAATATTTATTTTCCCTAGAAAAAGTGATCAAATCAACACCTTAACCAGAATTTTGCTAAACTAACTAGACTGACCTCCTTCAGTCTATCACTGCAAGGCATGTTTTCTAATCCTTTCAGCATTCTTGTGAATTTTCTGTGAATCCTCTCCAGTTTATCAACTTTCTTGATTTGTGGACATCAGAACTGGACTCTATTCCAGCAGTGGTCACACCAATACCAAATACAGAGGTAAAATAACCTATTTACTCCTACTTGAGATTTCCTTGTTTATGCACCCAAGGATCACATTAGTCCTTTTGGTCCCAGCATCACACTGGGAACTCTTGTTCAACTGATTATCCACCATGACTCCTTTTTCAGAGTCACTGCTTCCCAGGATAGAGTCTCCCATCTTGTAAGGATGGTCTACATTCTTTGTTCCTAAATGTATACATTTAAATTTAGCCATATTAAAATGCACATTGTTTGGTGCACCCAGTTTACCACGCAATCCAGATCACTCGATCATTATTTACTATCCCTAGTTTTTGTGTCATATGCAAATTTAATGAGTGATTATTTTATATTCTCTTCCATAACAGTGTTAAAAATGTTAAATAGTATCTGGCCAAGAACTGATGCCTGTGGGATCCCACTAGAAACACAGCTGGTCAATGATGATTCCCCATTTACAATTATATTTGGAGACCTTTCAATTAGTTGGCTCTTAAACCATTTAATATGTGCCATGATAATTTTATATCATTCTAGTTTTTTAATCAAAATGTTGTGTGGTACCTAGTCAAACACCTTACAGAAATCTATTACACCAAGATCATTGCCTCTATCATCCAGACTTGTAATCTCATCAAAAAAGATTTCAACTTGACTTGATCCATTTTCCATACATTCATGTTGATTGGCATTGATTATATTACTATTATTTAATCCTTTATTAATCAAGTCCCATATCAGCCATTCTATTATCTTGCCTGGAACTGATGTCAAACTGACAGGCCTATAATGGCCTTTGTCGTCCCATATACCTTTTTAAAATATCGGCACAACGTTAGCTTTCTTCCAGTGTTCTGGAACTTCCCCAGTACTCCAAGACTTATTGAAAATCAACATTAAAGATCCAATGAGCTCCTGAGCCAGATCTTTTAAGAACTCTTGGGTGCAAATTAACTGAACCTACTGACTGAAAAATGTCTAACCTTGTAGCTGCTGTTTAACTTCCTCATGAGTTACTATTGGAATGGTAAGAGTGTCATCATAATCATATGGTTTGACTACATCAACTGTTTTTTTCCCCAAATACAGAACAGATACATGTATTAAACATATCTTCCTTTTTTTGCATTATTCTTGATAGCGCCACCATTTCCATCTAGTAATGGGCCAACACTATTGTTAGGATTCTTTTTGTTCTTAATATACTTTAAAAGCTCCTTCCTAGGGCTTGACTATACCTAGACACTCAGGAAAGTCAATCTGAATTAACAAAAAGGTGTAAACTTAAATTGCATTACTTAAGGACTTAATGTAGTTTATGTGGACACTCTCATTAAGCACTGAAACAAATTGCCTAGGGAGGTTGTGGAATCTCTGTCACTGGAGGTTTTTAAGAACAGGTTAGACAAACAACTGTCAGGAAAGGTCTAGTTATTACTTAGTCCTGCATTGGGTGCAGGGAACTGGTTTAGATGATCTATTCAGGTCTCTTCCAGTCCTACACTTCTATGATTCATTCAGAATTAAAGTAGCCTGAAGTCACTTTACTTTAATTTACAGTATTTAAAATAATCCAAAATTAAGGCCACTTCCATTCTGAATGAGCTTGTTCATACAGAGCTTTAATGCAGTTTAACTAATCTACTTTATATTCATACCTATAGTAAATTTGGATCATTTTTGTGAGTATCCCTGTGTAGACAAGCCTTTGTTGTCTTTCTCTCTGCTAGCCATAGATTTCTTTTTGTGTCCATTTTCTTCCCTTATCAATCTTCTACACTCCTAGCTCTTGCTTTATTGTCAAATTTCCTTTTTTCCATTCTATATATGTATATATATATATATATATCAGCCTTTTTTCCCCTCTAAGCCAGGTTAGTTTTTTAACCAGTATGGCCTTCTTTCTTGATTGTGGCTTTTTAGTAATGTGTTTTTAAATAATTCCCAATGAACAGTCACATTTTTTCTGCTTAAATTCTTCCTCCTAATTGTTTTCAGATTTGTGAAACTGCCTCCTTTAAAGCACCAGGTATATATATATATAATACTGATTTGCACTTTGTTCTGTTTGCACATTGCAAATGTGTTCATGCCATGATCACTTGTATCTAAGCTACCATGAATTTTTAGTTCTGTTACCATTCTCTTTATCTGTCAAGGCAAGGTCCAACATAGAATTCCTCCATGTTGGATAAACCATTGTGGAACTAGGTAATTATCATCTATAATATTTAGAAATCCCAAAGATGTTTTAGCACTGCTAGCATGATGTCTCCAGCACATGTCATTTAAACTGCAGTCCCCATGATAACATACCTTTTTTTCCCCTTGTGTATTATAGTAGGTTCTTAAGTAGCTGGCCATCTTGTTCTCTAGTGTGATTTGGTTATCTATAGTAGAACCATTAAGGATGGGATTTTCAAACACCCATGGGATTTAGCAGCGCAAGTCCTATTAACTTTAGCCACTTTTGAAAACTTCACCCCAAGACATTGTGTGTTACTATAAATAAATGATTAAAATAATAATTGTTCTCCTGTAATGAGTGTGCCCTTCCCAGGTCTCACTTTCTTTAAAGGGTTTTTTGCCCTCTTCTGGTGACCTTAAAATCATTTTGAATTGGGACTGAGGGGAAGGAAAGTGGTGAATCTACTTAGATGGTGAGCACTTTGGAGCAGGAACAGTCTTTGTGTTCTTTGTTTATAGAGCACCTTATATGATGGAATCCTGGTCTACGACTTGGGCAACAAATCGCTATGATAATATAAATAATAATATATACAACAGATAAAATTTGAATCCAAACTTTGTAGCTGAGGTGCACATTTACTTCTGAATACAAAGAATTGAAAATCCTAGAAAAAAGGTAGTAGCTGTTGTGACAGGGCCAGACCTGATGGCTAAAGGAGAGTAGTGGAGGGTATATATATTAGCCGCAAGATCAACTAATCCTTGTTCCCTGGGTGATTCAGATGGGGTTACTCCAGGTCAATTAGGCCAGTTAAGGAGCTTGTGGCAGCAGTTAAAAGCATCCCTGTCAGGCAGATAGGGCAGCTGAAAGGGAGTTGAGAGGAGGAGTGACATGGACTGGAGCAGAACTGCTGCAGAGCTTAGAGAGAGTGCTGTTACTGCCACAACACAGAAAGTTACAGGCATTAAGGAGAAGCCCGTCTGAGCAGGGCCAAGGGTCATAGGCACAGAGGCCTGAAGGAGGACCCGGCTGCTCAAACAACTGAGCAATGGAATTGAGATAGGGTGACCTCACCCAAATAGAGTAGGGTCACAGGGACTGAGAGACCCATGGTGAGGAAGGGGGGAAAACCCTTGACTCGGTTCCAGGAAGTGTACCGTGAGCAGTGGGGCCAAGGACAGGCGACCCAGGGAAGGCAATAGCTCTCATGGACTAAGTGGTTTGAGGGTCCATGGGTTTGGGCCTGGAGTAGAGGGTGGGGGACCTCCTCCCCCGCTCCCAACCAGTCATAACACCAGCATAGCAGAAAAGAGCGCAGGACCCATGGATGGGCAGGACAGGCTGCCCTTGCCACACTGTTTATGCAAAAATAGCCGCAAAGCAAAAATCCCTTACCTTCTTCTTGTCTGTCTTTTTATAATCCTACAACTGACTTGATCATAATTCAGACTAATCTGCTATTCTCTTCTTTTCTTTTAAATGACGCTTTTCATTTCTATATGTAGTATAAAGAAGCAGCTGACATAAGGAAACTCCAATTTTATTTTCACTCCTGTAACTGGGAAAAAGCGAGCAAACACAAAGCAATAAACTTCTGGCCTGCTGTATCCTGCATGCCAAATTTGATCAAGAAGGCATTTATCATGGAAATCTGACACAGCACAAATAGAATCTGTTACTAAGGATATACTTGCCAAGTCTATGGGTTTCCCCCATAGACTACAAGTTTTCTGGCATACATACCCATACAGATCTAGAGGGAAATATTACTCTGGCTATCATTCTCCCCGCAGGCTGCTATATGTGTCAAGGGACAGCATGGCATCTTAGCATGCCCAGTGCTCCCCTCCATCCCTGTCCCTGATAAGACAAGGTTGTACTGTAGCCAGCTAGGGAGCAACTCCTTGCTCATTTGATTCCTCATAGTCTGGGGGGTGAAAGGCCCTTACCTCGTTACCTCACCCTGCCAGCCTAGGCCAATGCATGCATGAGACAGAGTCCAAGATTCGGGTGTCCCCCCAGATCTAGAAGTTTGAGCGCTTCCCTATTGTTCCCCTGCCCCAGCAGAACCTGGAACCATTGTTCTTTTCCCTGGACAGGGAGGGTAGGAGCAGGGCCATGTGCACAGGAGAGCAGCCTGCAGGACAGGGGAGAGGAATCAGAATAAAGGTAGGAGAAATCAAGGGGTCTGGGTCAGCAGTGGGGGAGCTCTGTGTATGGCGAAGTCTTTGTCAGTCGTGTATGAGGGAGACCTGTCAGTTAGGAAGAAACAAAATTAAATTTGTATATTCAGAGACCTCAAGCTGGCTAAGTTGTAATGCACATGTTTTTCTGGATACTCCCATGACATCACAGGAAGGCGGAAAGTCACAGTCCCAGAATGTTGGATTGGTTTGGAGTTTTTTCCCTTTTGTAAAGATGAAGCAGGCTGCTGAGAGGCTTAATCTTTCAGTAAAGCTGCTGAGGCCTCATACCACTCTCCTTAGCTCCGCTTCCCCCACCCTATCCAACCCGCTCCACTTCACCATAGAATCATAGAAGATTAGGGTTGGAAGGGACCTCAAGAGGTCATCTAGTCCAGTCCTCTGCTCAAAGCAGGACCAATCCCAACTAATTCCTCTCAGCTAGGTCTTTGTCAAGCCGCACCTTAATCACCAGTGGCTCATTGTTTGGGAGCTCAGTGTGCAGGGGCAGGTTTGCTTTAGCAGAAGGAAGTTACTTCCTCTTCTTGTCCCAAGGGAAGGGATAGGGTTGAGAAAGTTACCAGGAGTAAAATAAATTAAAAAAAAAAAGCAGGTGACCCCAGCAAGAGTCTATAAAGGGGCTCACTGAGGAGAACTGGGGGAAAGAGCTATTTTGTACCAGCTGAAGATGATGGGGTGGAGGACCTTGCCTGCCTGCCTGACAGAACACAGGTGATCTCTCAAGGACTCCCAAGAAGAGTGAGCTAGTAAGAGGCATTGTGTTGAGAATGGTTTGTTGTTTTCTATCATCTGTTCTATCCTCTGCTGATATGATTAAACATAAAAGAGCATAAAGATGTTGGACTGAGCAACGAGTGTATGTGTTGATTGCTTCACAACTGCTGCGTGACCCTAAAAGAGTTAAACTGTACACCAGAAACACAGGCACACCCCTGAGGTGGAGTTCTGGGAGAAGGGCATGTTTAAGTACTGGGGAGTCTGATGAGTCAGCACGGAGCCCAGGGGTGCTAGGTGGCTGGCCAGAGGGGTCTTACACTCTGAGGGAGTGCCTGATAGAAGTCTGCACTCTGAGCATGTGCTTGGGAGCCCTAAGATTGGATCAGTGGCTAGATTCCATTTAGTCTCCAGAAGCTTGAAACATCCTGGGGATCCAGAACACTGAGGCTTGGATTTCCCTCACAGCTAGGGTGGCCAGGAAGCAGTGCTCACTATGATCTGTGGCAGTATTATGTTATGTTGTCTAATTTAAACTGAAAGCCTCTTGAGGTATGGACTGTATCTTGCTCTCTCTATTGTACAGGGCCAAGCTCACAGTCAGCACTCAATAAATAATGTGTTTCGTAGCTTGCATCTTTGAGGGCTTGGCAATAGCAACTTATAACCAATTCCCGAAAGAAGCCTTAAATTGACATAACAAATGAAAGTTCCATTTTGAACAAGGTATTTGAATAATACTTCGCTTTATAGTTCACTTTTTTAAGATAACAAATGATAGAATTCCGGAGGGGATAGTTTATAATCCACATAAATATGAAAACATGGCACTTTAAACTTAAGTTTTTCTTGGCAAACGATGCTATTTATTTTCCCAGAGACTATATCGGCACAACTCCATATTTCACGTGGGAGGGAGAAGGTGACTCTACCATTGCAGAAGAGCTTTCAGCACAGTTAATTAATCTCTTAAATAATGTGCTGCTTCTAGAGTTGGGTGAACAATTTCTTCCCTGAGCCAATCACTTAGCTCATTTTCTGTTAGCAAACTATCCTGCAACGGATTGTGGTTTTCCTTTATTTAAGTATGTGTAACTGTCCAAGCAAATTACAATCGATTGTTGTTCATTATTCATTGTGTGTGATTGGTCACTTTGCTTGGAGAAACTCAACAAATGGCCAACAACTTTTATCACTAAGAATGCTTATTTTAGATTGAGTGAGTGGCAAAATGTAAGAAAGACCAATGGTCAAGCCATTGAGCATACTGTCAAGAGACAGTACAGTATCTAATTTCTCTGAAAGGCTGTACAGCCTTCTGAGAATAAGATGACTGCAGAACTTTATGCACTTGGAGAGCACAAATTTAAACAAATTCAAAAGCATTACATTTTCCTGTCTATATGCACCCTAGTCATCTATGTAACATGGTACTGTCTCTGTTCCCTAGCGTGAACTTATTGGTGAAAGGAAGAAAAGAGATGAAGCAAGATAGGCAGGCACAGATGCACAGATTTGTAAAAGGCTAGAGACCTGTAGGCCACTTAAAATCTTAACCTTTGCTTTTCTAAAGAAAATAAAGCATTACATTTGCCTATGAGGTAGATACGATTTTAAAAATAGACGAGTTCCTTCTAGACTAAAGAAGTGAGTAGATGTCCTGGTTGTCTAGCAGACTTCAAGTTCACCTTTCTCTTGTTACAATGACACCAAGTAATTTGTGCATGTTTGTGAATGTGTGCATTCCTGTTGGAAGAGATCAGGGTCAGATACTAGTCATTTCGTTGCCTACGTTTCTAGACTCCATTTTGGAAGCAGTTGTCCAGTCTCCCTTCCCATACCTAGTGATAAAATATGTCATATATAATAGATGGATTAAAGTCGCTAATATCTGTTTGTTATGATTCACCAGCCAGTACCTATAAGTACAGTTTATGAAGGATGCATTAATATGACCTTGTTCTTGCTGTGTTAATTTAGTTGGTGCCAAGTGCTTCAGGAAACCTGATTCTACTGCTGGGTTTAGACTGTGAACGCTCTGAAGTATGAACTGGATTTGTAACTACATGTGTGTACGGTGCTTAGCAAAATGGGTCCTCAATTCCTAACTGGAGCTCTAGGGACTACTAAAGTACAGATAATAAATGGCAATAATACTATGCAAATATATTTCATGTTATATATTGTTGAATTTACCCGTTCCAACTTTTCCCACCATTCAAAACAATTGCTGCCAGTTTCCAATCACTTAGCAGTTGCATGTGTCTGAAAAATGTTAACTGTGAAAAGGGCAGTCATTTACCTTTGTGTTTATAGCTAGATGAATTGCCTGAGTGGCATCCCTGTGGCCAGAGAATTACAAGGAGTTTCTGTATATTTCCTCAATTCTAAATTCTGTACAACACATAGTGTGTCATTTCTGCTATATGATTTCGCGAAATCCACTGTCATCCATCTCTAGTCTGCCCCCTGCCCTCACATTATCTCTTCCTTACTGCTAGTTATACTGATCACTTTGTTTTCTTGATTTAAATCACTGGCTTCTGTATTCCGCCCGGTTCAGCCTGCTTTTTTTATCAGCTAACTCTCTTGTCCCCAAACACACAAAGCTAATAAGTATTAGGGGGTGGACATGCCAGCATCTTTATCATAGATAGCCATGATCACTAGCAAAGAAGTTAATTCATGCATCCATATACTGACTTACACAAAATGCCCACATGTAAACACCTAACTGTTCCACAGACATATGTATGAAAATGGTCAATTGGATCTTCCTGAAAATCATGGATATGGTTCTGTTGAATCACACGTCAGATTTTACAAACAGGCCGGCTGGTGCATTTTTCTATCATTTGACCAGCTCCACTTTTATATACAGAAAAGCCTGTCTTCCATGTGCTCAACATCTTCATGTAGTAATGTTATTTCAGTGAATTATATGTTTATTTTATTCATCCAACAATGGAGGAAACTTAGAAGGTTTGCAAGATTGGTTTTGATTAGCATCCCCAATTTCTAATGCTTACACAAAACATGCCAACTAAATGAAATATAAATGTTTTGAACCCCCTCCCGTCCCCCCATGTCCCTCTCCAGGTCCTTTCCCTTTTACCTTCCAACCAGCCTTTGGGAGAGTTGCCTGGAAGATATCTGGGAGGTGTTTTCTTGGATGGTCATTAAGATATAATGATATTCATTAAAGAGTTAAAGAAAGAAGGGGAGGTTTGTGAAGAAAAGAAGGGACATGACAAGCACCACAAAGACGTAAGCCTCATTACTGAAACCTGGGGAAAGAATCTGGGTAATTTTGGATGTGGGGGAGCTGGGCAAAGGTTTTGTCCTGTATTTATTTGTTTCAGATGAGTTTGCCATCCTACCAACTTCAATTGTCACATAAGTATTATTGTGTAAGAAAGTGCAGTTTATTTTATATTTTATTTATTTATATTTATTTATATTTTATTTTATATAGTTTATACAGTTCGTTTTATATAGTATTCATCAAGGTGTATTTGTGTGATTTGCTCATTTAAAAAAAACCCCAACACCTTAAAAACAATAATTGAAATATAGCTGTTTCCATTGGTCAAAAAATAGCTAGTTAAAAGAAGGACAAAGAAAATATAACGCCAAGATAGAGAGCTGGTGAACGAGCTGGGGCAAAACAGTTACTAATTCACTCACTTAAATACAAAGATTTTACTTTGAATCAAACCAATATGATGCCTCTTGCTGGAGAGCAAGCACAAGCCAGCTATCTCAGCAGCCATAGAAGGATGTACTTTGAAGAGGAAAGAGATGATCAGTTGCTGATTTTTCAACAATCAGAGCAAATCATGGAGGACACATGCTGTCAGTTTCCCCATCCCTAAACAATGCAACAGGCAGGCAGTCCCTTTGTCTCATCTACAGCTAGCAGGTCAGTTTCGAAGTTGCAGTGATCTAACCTAGCAATGATAAAAGCATGAATGTCTGAAGAGATGTGTCTTACAGTGGAAAAAGATGGACATTTCGTCCTTTAGGAATGTTGTTTGTAGTATCTGAAATGGTGTGAGTTGGAGCAATTTTAAGGAGAAGAAAATTATAGTTTCAATAAAACTTAGTTTAGTGGCTCTAAGTTTTCTGAATTAGAGTAAAAATAATGTTTTTTTCCTCTGGCAATGTAACTTGTTGCTGATGCTGACTTTAAAAAAACCCAAACACCTTCCACTTTGGTTTTTCAAGGCTTGCCGTAAGCAAACAATAAGTCTTTGACATTTGATGATGATGTGGCAATTTCATTGATGCAGCTAAAATTTAAATAAGAAAGTCTATTTTAGATGCTCTCTTAGAGGAGTATTAATTTTGCTTACACTGCAAAGCTTTGAGATGAGTGGTTTTATGAAACATCACAAGAGCTCCCATCTTGGCAGTGTGACAGGCCATTGATAAAACCTTTGTGGTGTGAAGCAAGTTGGGTAATGTGCCAATATACTGTAATTCTCCGATGTGAAAGAAGATGGAGAAAATGTTCATAAATAGGAACTTATCTATTTTCCTTTCAATGAAGAGGATATTAGTCACTGTCTTTCATTAAAATAAGAAACAGGATTCCTCAGATCCACCGACTCACAAAAATGTTGTGTTCATTTCATCAACCCAGAAACACTGAAAATCCCTAAATACACATCTTGTCCTAACATGCACAGAGCATGACAAAGTGGGTTTCTACTCAAATGGAGGGTTTTCCCCACTGAAGAACTTAGAAACCAGTTTCATTTTATCACAGATATCTGTTTTTATGTCTTACACACCATTTATAATCTGCATTCCTCTTTAATAGCAGCATACCACAACCTCTTAAAATATAGTCTATACAACAGCTGGGAGCATGCTTCCTAGTGTGAGTAAACAGATCTGCACTATGTCTGCTTGAACTAGCACATTAAAAATAGCAGTGGGGCCACAGCAGCTCAAGCTAGCCACCCTGGTATAAATCTGCTTGACCCCTGGGGTACGTACTCAGAGGGCTAGCCTGAGCCACTGCCCACGCTGCTGTGGCCACACTGCGATTTTTGGTACGCTAGCTCAAGCAGCACTATGTCTCTCTACCTGAACTGGGAAGCACGCTCACAGCTGCTGTGTAGACATACCCTTAGAGCTATCTCTGTGCTATTCTGGTTTCACTGTTCTGTAGAATTTGCTACACTATTTAATGGGGAGAAACTGCAGCAGTTTTGAGCTGCCAACGCAGCCTGCTCAGGCTTCTCTAGTTCATAGGGGTATACTCAGAAGTTTAACACAGGCATTAGCATGGCCTCTCTGTACTTATATACAATATATAATCTTATACATACCAGACATGCTTCCGCTGCTGTCACCTGGACAGCTCACTCCAATCTCGGAACCTCTGCTCAGGTGCATTTTGAACAAGAGCTAAGTATTTCTGAAGATATTGGCTCAGTATAAATAGTTCTCCCCATTCCTATAAAACATGCTGATAAAATGTTGCCAAATATTCCAGTTATACTATGATTCTTGTGATAGTTGAGGTTTATCTCAAAGCCCCAGCTTCTGGAGTCTTTTAATTTACATGACCATCTCATCTTTCAGAAAAACAATAAAAAAGAAAAAAAATCTAGCCTATACGGTTTTAGAGAAAAGCTGAGTGCACCATGATGGCTTGAAAACCAGAAATGAAATATAAAGACCCTGTTGATACTGGACACTTGGTGATCAGTGTGAATACCAGTGAGACATGGTATGCCCAATTTGTAGATCAATAAGATTTAACATGCAAGGTTTTCTATAGATATACTAGTTAAAAACAAAGCCTAAAATTAACTACAATATATCATACTCCCTAAACCTGGAGAGCTAAACAGTCACTCAGAAGACTTTATACAGGAACGGCTTTCTTTCTGTTATCTTTCTTTCTGTTATCTATGTGTAGCTGTAAGCATACATGTTGTGTATTTCATCTTATCATGGGCCGTGGTATGCAGAAACTGAGATATCTGCAAGGTTACTCAGTAGTCCTATTCATCTCTGCCAACTGGAAGATATCATGCAAAGGGGTCAGAATAGCCAAGCAAGCAACTGAAGCTAGCTAGATCTATAGGACAGTGGTCAAGCAACAAAAATTATACTGGGCCTGCAACAGACCCCAACATTTTATTATTTTAAAAAATAGTATTATTTTTCAGCTGCTCTCGTGATTTTTTGTATGGTTTGGCTCATAATTATTGAGTAGTTGAGGTTAGCAATACTACATTGCTATATGTCAAGGAAAGCTACACAGGTTTGTGCCCCATCCAGCCAAGGACCTGAACAGAGGAAAAATGGTTACCTACTTTTCCATAACTATAGTTCTTCAAGATGTGTTGCACCTGTCCATTCCACTTTCGGCAAATGCATGCCTCGTGCCGGAGACTTCGCCTTCCTCTGCAGCGTGGGGTGCAGGTCACTTGTTGGTGGATTCTCTGTACCTTGAAGTCTTTAAACCATTATTGGAGGACTTCAGTAACTCAGTCATAGGTCAGGGGTCTATTACAGGAGTGGATGGGAGAGGTTCTTTCGCTTGCGTTGTGCAGGAAGTCAGACTAGATTATCATAATGGTCCCTTTTGACCTTATAGTCTCTGATTTCTCCCCCCCCCCCGTGGTATTGTCAGGGTGGCTGTAGCACTCTCTGTCACCACATGCCACTGCATACTAGTATAACAGGGTGGAGCCACCCTCAACCTCCCTCAGTTCCTGTGTATGAGACAAACTCTGTTAGAGAGGGGAATGTAAGCAGGTCATGGAATGGATGTGTGCAATACATCTTGTAGAACAACAGTTACAGAAAAGTAGGTGTGATGGTATGCAGAACCCTTGGGGTACAGCCTGGGAGCTGTGGAACTACTGGGTACCCTTCTCAACTATTTAGCTTGAGGTGGGCTCTCCACCATCCTCTGGCTGATAACAGACAATCTCTCCAGACCCTGTTATCATCCAACCCAACAGCAGATGGTGCCACACACCCAACTTAGTTCAATGGATGCTTTCCCCTGCCACTCACAAAGTAACAATAAAGAAGCTCCAGCCAGCTCCTCCACCCAGGACTGTATCACCTTGCCCTGGTCAAAAGCCTGACCAGTGAAGTTTATTGTCCACCCTTCCCCAAAGTGGAAGATACATTCCAACTGCTTTTATTATTGAACTGAGTTTGCTTACACACTTCACTCAAAAAGACCCTGGTTAAGATAAAACATTAAACAAGTTTATTAATGACAGAAAAATTTATTTTAAGTGATTCTAAGTGGCAATAAAGAGAATAGAAGTAGTTACCAGATGCTATAAACATAAGATCGTAGTCTAAGTTTTACACACTAACAGGATTTGAATTAGCAATGTCTCACCCTTGTTAGCTGATGCAAGCAGTTTCTTAAATGTAGGCTGAGCTGCTTTCCTTGCCTAGGACTCCTCTTCCTCCTTTCAAAGTCCTTTGTCTTCCAAACAATCCTTCAGGTGTTCAGTTGTAGGGGAGTGAGGTCAAGTGATTGATGTTACCCCCTCTTTTATAGGTTCTCCCAGCTTGCTGGAAGGATCCTTTATATGTGATGTGCTGGGCCGCCATATTGGTCAATCAGTTCTTCACTGTGTATGTGGTTTCTTGGTGAAGTATCTACTGTAAACAATCCCTGTTAGTGGAATCTATTCTTAAATGGGTGAGAGATCACCTTTAATGCTGTCTTGCCACTCCACTGTTGTGCCTGAAAGGCTGTGAAAGTTTCCCACCTTGCAATATGCTCTCATAGCATATTCAACAATGTTTCATAACTTCACATACAATGGTAGCACATACAATCCAACAAGATATTAATGTTCAGCAGATCAGGATTTTAAAATAGTACCACATAAGGCATACCTTGTACAGAACATATCATAATTACATGACTAGTGAATATAGAGTTTCTAGGGTATTCCTTCAGACACAGAGTGTCACAGTAAGCGGACTGTTTTTTCTTCTTCCAGTGATTGCACATGTCCATTCCTCTGTAGGTAACTTATAAGCAAAGATGCATGGAGGTGGGTTCAGAGCCAACCTAAACAGAAATTGTAAGATAACCTGTCCAAAAATGGCATTGTCTCTGGACTGACAGGAAATGGCATAATAAGAAGCAAAAGTGTGAACTGAAGATCAAGTGGCTGCTTTACAAGTGTCTATGATCAGTACTTGCACCAATAAAGCTACAGAAGCTGCCTGCACTTTGGTAGAATATGTTAGTACTCTACCTGGTGGGATTGTAGTAATCAGTTGCTAGTATCAGCTAATATATTAAGAGATCCAAAATGAGATTTTCTGATTGGAAACTGAATGGCCCTGTCTGCAGCTGCTACAAACAACTGCATAGAGTATTTAAACATTTTAGTCTAGTCCAGATAAAAAGATAAGTCCCTTCTCACAACCAACAAGGGACGCTTTTCCTTATCCCTGTGCATATGGGGTTTTGGAAAGAATGGGAACAAATAGGTTTCTTCGTTAACATGAAAATCAGAGACTACTCTCTTGAGAAATTTTGGGTGAGGATAGAGATAAATTTTATCCTCATGGAAAACTGTGTTGGGGGCTTTGACACCAGAATTTTTAATTCACCCAGTCATCTGGCTCAGATATGTGCCATCAGAAATGCTACCTTCCTGGAAAGGTATAGGAAAACACAAGTTGCTACAAGCTCAGAGAGGGGGTGTCATCAATTTTGCTAGAACTATATTTGGATCCTAAGGAGGGATGGGGTCTTGAACATGGGGGTATAATCTCTAGGAATCAGGTGATGATGGGGTTTGAAAAAAGGGATCCATCTTCCACCAAGACATGGGAGGCCAAAATAACAAGTAGATGCACCTTTATAGAGCTAATAACCAAACTCTGTTTTAAATCTGGTAGACAGTTCCGCACAAGGCCCCAAGGTGCCTGCTCTGGCGCTACAACTTTTGCACCAGACCAGATGGACAAGTGCTTTCACTTTGTCGGGTAAGTGCTCCTAGTTGAAAGTTTTCTGCTATTCAGAAGCACTTTCTGAATGTCTTGTGAGCAGGACTTTTGAAAGAGTATCAGCCATGAAGCATCCGTGCTGTCAGATGGAGAGCTCTGAGGTTGGGATGGAGCAGGCACCCATGGTCCTTGGAAATTATGTCTGGATCTAACAGGAGAGAAAGGGGGAAGCTTAACTGACAAGAATAGCAGGGTCAAATACCAGTGTTGATGATACCTCACCAGTGCTATAAGGACGAGATGAGCATGGTCTTGTTTCACTTTGAAAAAGAGGTGGGGAAGCAAAAGAATCAGAAAGAAAGAGTACAGGAGAAATTTCTTCCAGGATACGAGAAAGGCATCAGTAAGCAAGCCTGAGCTGAGTCTCCTCAAATAGAACTGCTGGCATTTCCTGTTAGTTTCTGTTGCAAACAGATCCACTTGGGAAGTTCCACAAAGTTGGAAGATGGACCTGGCCATGTCTGGATATAGTGACCACTTTTGGTGATTGGAGAAGGATCTGCTCAGCTGATTCATTAATGTTTTCTGTTGCCCTGGAAGGTACGCAGCTCTGAGATGACTATTGTTGGCTATACAGAAGTCAGAGAGACAAATTGCATTGCGGTATAGTGGGTTTGACTGTGTGCCTCCTTGTCTGTATAAAACTTGGTTGACAAATTTTCATCAGAATTAACCATTTTTTCCCACTATGTGGGGGAGGAAAGCCATGCACCATTCTTAACTCCTTGACATTTATATGAGTCTCTAGATTTTGAGATGACAAAAGCCCTGGAGTCTGCAGGGGCCTCAAATGAGGTCCCCATCCTAGAGAAGAGGTGTCTGTGACTAGAGTGAGAATTGGGGGGGGGAGGGGAGAGAAAGGGAACACACACACAAACTTTCAGAGGTTTCATCCACCAGTTTAGAGATGACAATTAACATTGGCACTCAACCACTTTGTCTAAATGATGGTGACTTACAGCAGGGAATACAGCAGGGAAGGGTGCAAGAAATACAGGGCCAGTTATTGTGAGAGACTTTGCAAAGGAGGGAGGCTTCTTGTGTGCC
The DNA here is from genome assembly GCA_007922155.1 of Mesoclemmys tuberculata. Classification (NCBI taxonomy): domain Eukaryota; kingdom Metazoa; phylum Chordata; order Testudines; family Chelidae; genus Mesoclemmys; species Mesoclemmys tuberculata. Next base: position 1,810,930 of record ML675641.1, read on the forward strand.
TCTTGTCCCCCGCATGGTTGCTCAGGGGCAGCTGCCAATCCTGGCCTTAACGTGCATTAGTGTAATGTTTTGTAAATAAAATATATAAAACACTGCTTTTCATTTTTGGAATTCAGCTGGCATGTGTGTTACTGTATATTATATCATTAAATCTAATCAAGAAAATGCAGCCTGTGATTGGAAAACTCAAAACACATTTCTGTCTAAGCAGGAAATTCTACCATTTGTTTATATAGAGATTTGCCTAGCTAAAATTAAACAGGCCAATGACTAGAATGAAAAGAGGAGTGGGGGAACAATATCATTTAAAAAGAGAATTTCATTACCAATGTTTGAATTACTAAAACATTAGATGGCTTAATTCCAATCAAAACAAAGTTTTGATTCAATCTTTCAACTGCAGTTGGGGTTTTCAGATGAAAACAAAGGTGAGAGACAGTGGAATGTGTTTAGACACCATTTGGTTCAGTGTTACTGCTACCAATATACGGAACTTACCAAGGCGAAAGCTCCCATATTTCCTGATTCCTGAAATGTTTAAACATTTCTATTATATTTTTTGGGTTTCCAAAATTCAACGTTCAGTTTTATTTTATTCTAATGATTCAACTGTTTTTGCCAATGTCTGCAGCTTATCAGACACTACTCAGACAAATTTATGATTTGATAGCCATCTAAATAGGGTTCAAATGTTCTTAGTAGTTTTGAAGAGTTTGTAGCATTCACTTATTTCAGAACTATAAATGTTATCTGAGGTAATCTCAATTGGCAGTTTAAACATGTTGCCACTTGTGATGGGGTGAAGTAGGCCCAAAGCCCCCTGCTAGAGGCCTCAGGGTCTGCCACACTAGTCCCAGGAGAGGAGCAGAGGAAAAGTCCTCCAAGCAGGCTAGAGTGGATGCAGGGGAAGCAGCCAATCAGAAAGGTGGAAGGGAGCAGCCAGTCAGGGGCCAGGAGGGCCCTTTCAAAAGGAGATGCAGAGCGAGGGACAAGCAGTTCCTTGCAGGAGCTGAAGGAGTGTGGGATGGTGGGTGGGACTGACCAGAAGGACCTGAAAAGATGGTGAAGGCAGAAGCTGGGGTGAGCAAGAAGGTGCTCTAGGCTGGTTGTTGGGACTTCACAAAGATAAGGCTCTGAGGGAAAGGTGAAGATGATGTAGGGCTGTGAGGAAGTGGCCCAGAAAATTTGATCAGTGGTGTTGCTTAAGAAAAGGGACACATGGCTGATAGCTGCTACTTAGAGGGTACTTGACCTATGGGTGTTCCTGGGTCCCCCTACCGGCCACTGGGGAAGTGGCCTGGCTTCTGATGTACCCCAGAATGGGAACTGAACTCTTTTAGAGGCCCATCTGCAAATGGGGACCAGAAAGGCCAAATCAGGCAAAGAGGGTCAGAGAAGTGAGCCCTGAGGACACAGCCCCATATCAGAGCTAGGACTACTAAGGGACTGAGCCCAGGGAGGGCTGCAGGACATTAGACAATGTTCCCCAGAAGGGCCTTTGTTTATCCATGTACAGACTGTGTATGGCTTGGCCAGAGGGCTGAGCTGCTGAAGACCCACCCCAATTAGAGAAAAATAATGCAACATGTGCACTTGGATTAGGGAGTGCTTGGGAGAGGTGAGTGCATCACGTTAAACCACTATTTTCATCCTTTTAGTACCTGTTCTACTCAGAAGTTCTTCTGCCTTTATGATATCAAATTTCTCACAGCTGGGGATGGCACACATTTCTCAGCTAGCATAACATTGTGAGCAGTTGTGTGCCAGATCAAAATGGCCTCCGGTGAAGGAAGTTGTTGTTTTTTCTGAGGAAACAATGCTAACTTGTTAAATGAAATGGGATAAAAATATAATATATGTCACCTAAAGTTGTTTCTCAGCAACATGGAAAGTAAAATTCTGCACATCTCTTTCCAAGGTGTGTATTGTTTGTTTCTCTCATGTGGTCTTTCATACCACACAAATATCTTTCATTAAACAGGATCCAAATTTAGAGCCAATATATCTTTCTGTCCCAGAAGGTCCTGGTTGACTCATATTTAGTCACTATAGTTACTGAAATTAACATCCCAAAAACAATTACAAAGACCACAGGTACATATGTATCTCAGTGTGTACATTTAAATCTGTGTCAAGGACACATCTACAAAGATATGCATTTCCAGTAAATGAATTTTCCACTGGTCAGAACTTCCAGTTTTGCTATCATTTGCATTGCCCAGTGACTTAATCATAGTTGCAGAAGAGCAAATACAGCACTGATTATTAAAAACAGAAGAATGATCCTGGCACTTCTTAGTATGTTTAACAGTTATGAATTCTCTAATAAAATATTAGTAGAAGGTTTTTTTAACAGGAAGTTCACTTCAAGTGTACTATCTCCAAGCCAGGCAAGTGGGAGTGTATGTGCTTTTGGCCTTCAAAGCATGGGACAACCTAGCATAGCCCTCAGGCAGGGAAACACACATGCCCCATCACATGTGGACTGAGGAATGTGAGAAGAGTGTGAAAGGAAGAGAATACCAAGAACATTTTAGTTTCTTCCTCTCCTCCGCCCTCCCCTCCTCCCCACAGACATCATAAACAGACACACACACACACAGCTGAAAATGGGGAAGGAGAGTGGGAAAGCATAGGTGTTTAGAAAAAGCTAAGTTTACCAGATATTCATGTTTTCCTAGACCTGACCTCTTCTTTTAGTCCTCTGGTCTCCGGCAGGGTGGATTTTTGAAATCTGAACAAATGCCTGTGATTCTGAGCTGGGCAGCCAGAGAGTGGTGGCTGTTGCACCCGGCAGTGTCCTCTATTTGGACACTTGAAATATGGTAACCTTTTTAGAGGCAATACAGTCAAACAACTCATTACTAATACACTTTCTTTCTCATAATTTGCTTGTATATTTCTCTCCCATTGACAAAATAACAAGTAATAAATCCCCAGCATGACTTGGAGGCAACTCTTTAAAGACTGCAAATATCTCCCCAAAACAAGCATCTGATTTAACTTTCATATAAAAAAGATAATGCTGCTTAAAAGTATAGAGACCTCCAAATTGTGGGTCCACAAATTTCTACCACTGAAATATATTGTGAAGAAGCCATAGTAGCTGCTTTTTACTTTTGTGGAATAAGCACAAAGCCTTTTCTGGGGCTGAGACTTCAGCAATGTCTTGGCAACTATGAATACAAAATCCAATCCATTTAAATATACTCTGTAGTGAGAGAGTGTCCCTTTGATCTCTCTCCAAAAACATACAATCTTGGGAATGTTTGTAAAAGCTTTGTTCTTTTTCAATTATAACTAAGAGTCTTTTGCACAGCTGAACTATGTAATCTAGTTTCCCCTAAGACATATGTGGTTTTGGAAAATACACTGATTAGGTCAATTTGAATGAAAATCCAAAATAACTTTAGGAAGGAATTTCAGGTCTGGACAAAAAGACCACCTTATCTTTGTGGAATATAGCAAATGGAAGGTCAGGACTGAGAGCTTATGACTCTTGCAAGTGCAACAAAGAATTCAGGCTTGATGGCTATGTGTCACAATGAGAAAGTAGGTTCATATGAAAAGCCTTTCAGTGCTAGATTCAGTTCCCATTTAGGAGATGGACTTCTCAATGGCTGATAATTATGTAATAATTAGACCTGATTGGAAAATGTAAGCAAAAAATGGAAAACATTTTCTGTGGACACCTTTCAGACCTTTTTTCCCCTTTTTTGCCATGTCTAGAAATAAGACTTTCATGAATCTGTGGGCAACACACACACATGAATTATGATACAGTGCTTGATATTCTGTTATCACATCTGAGAGCACATTGAAAGATAAAAGCATGCTCACGATAAAAGCAGACCATTCAGCAATCCAAGATTGAGGAAGCAATGGGAGTAAAAATTCCTTTACGATGATACTGATGAGATACTTTTCACGTTCCTAACTTGAAGAGGGGAATGGGATATAACTGTGAATTATATTCTGTAGGAAGAATAGTGGGGGCCTGTACAGGCAGTGCTTGAAGAGCAATAAATATTAAAAGAAAATCACTAATGTTCTGTAGGACTATGGAAGCATGAGCAATAAGCAACATGAGTTGTTTCTCTATTTAATTATTACATGTACTTCTAATGCATGTACTTCAAATTTCCCCATAGGGAGAGAGCCAATACAAGGCCTTCTGTGGTATTTAAACCAGGCAGAATGGATCCAAGGAAGGGCTATGGGAGAAGAAGCTACACAGTGTCTGGTTTGCACACCAATCATGCTTCATCTGGTGTGGAAAGGGGTGATGTATATATGTGCCTTAGGTGGGGTAGAGATGGAGCCATGCTTTCCATGTTCATGCAAACACAGGTAAAATCTTTTTGAAAATTGCTTAGCAGCCTGAGTTTTTTTATTGAAATCAATGGGAGTTAGTCTAGATGCCTTTGAAAATCCCATTAGGTGTCCATCTGCTTATTTAGGTGCCTAACTACCTTTAAAGATCTGGCTGTTAGGAGCCTGTTTTTTTGTTTGTTTGTTTGTTTGTTTTGAAAAGGTGATTTAGGCTCATTAGTCACTTGCGAGCTTTGAAATTTTTAATCCCCGTGTCTTCTGTACCCCACATAACTGGCACCAAGGACCTTTGTATATTCTCTAGCCCAGAGCTGGAAAAGCAGGCAATGTGGGGTGGATGCCACACAGAAGTCCTTCTCTCTGCTCCTGGACTGGAGTGTCATTTTTGCCTTCATTTCCACTCTGCATTTCTCTTACATAGAACCCTGTTTCATGGAGAAGAAATAAAGAATAAATCTTGCCGGTCAAAACTGATTACTTTTTTGATAGAATTACAAAATTAGGAGATAAAGGGAAGGCAATAGATATAATATATTAGATTTTATTTATGCATTTAATATACTGTCTCATGAAATATTGTTTAATTAAATTGTGGCAGATAGGAATACTGTCTTACAGACTGAATCTGGCTAAGCATGGTAACAGGGTAATACATAAAGATAAACATCAATGCGTCAAGCTGAAGGCAGACATCTAGTGGTACGCTGCATGGGTCATTAGCATGTCCAGCCTTATTTACCATCTTCACTATGACATTGGGAGAAGAAGTAAAGAGCACATTGAAGAAATCTGCACATTAGACTAAACTTGGAGGTGTTGTGAAGACAGAGCAGCTAGAATTATGGGCAGAAAAAAAGCATAATTAGGCTAATTTTGGGGAAAATGTGATCTGATACTTCTGGGAAATTAATCCCAAATAGGTATTCAATGGACAGGAGAACCCCTGATTTAACATACCCTAACTTGTTCAGTTCTAATTTAGCTCTTACTTCATGACTAGATATATCTTTCAAATGTATGGAATCAAAATTCCAGATCTTGCACCCCTACCCAAGACTTTTTGGAGGGTTAGACATGTGCTTGTAATGTCACAAGGCAGCAAAAAATGCCAGTTGGCTGCACGCGGTGTCAAAGTCCAGGAAGACTTCCTGCTTCCCACTGCCTTCATTGTTCATGACTTTACAATCTGACTTCAACCTCTTCCAACTTACTGAGACTGCCCTCAACGCTGATGTCTCCCTGGCAAGTCAAGGGCCTCTTGTGCATCATCTTTGTCTGTTCACTTCATTTGGACTATCATCATAGCATCCTTCTCTAATCCCTCTGCCTTTGGGATTTTTGTGACTCTGGGTGTGACTGATTCTCAGAATGCTCATTGAGTGTTTCCTTTGTTAGTTCCACTTCCTCCCCTTCCATTAGTATGACAAAATAGCAAGTGTGGTCCATATATCCTATGCTCCCTGTGTCTCTCAGGGTTCCATCCTGATGTGCCGCATTCCTGATACCTTATTCCTGAATGACTTCATTTCAACTTGTACTACCAAGTCTTTACTGACTCTCAAATATACCTCTCCACACTGACCCCTGTTTCCCACTATTCAGTGAGTTTTACAGCCATCTGCATTTCCTTCTGGCTTTCTGATGGCAGCTCAAAATCAATGGACCATAACAACTACTGAAAGCCTCCCTGCCCTTTCTTCCTTCCATCAAGCTGGATAATTCTTCCATCCTTCTCGTATCCAAGTCCAACAATCCTGTCTCCTGGACACTGCATCTGGCCAAGCTGTGCTTGGTATATAGCCTGAGGTGTGGAGGGGAAACAGCAGTCTCCATCCTTAATTCCCAGGGTTGCTGGTGGCCAGTTCAGACATCACTGCAAGGGAGAGCAGCCTCCCCTCTAACTTGCACCTACAGTAACAGTCTCGCAGGGCTGGTATGTAGCTTAGAATCACCAGAACACAGTAGCACTCTGGCTGCGCCTCTGCCACAAACCACATATTGGGACAAAGTATTTGGCTCATGGTTTGTTGTCCTACTCACTTCTTACCCGCCAGGCTAACCTTCTCTAGGATGTTGGCAAATATTGACTTTATCACAGCAACCACTCATCCGTTTTTAGTAAATCAGTTTCTGTATGCAATAAGGACTTCTGAGTCTACTTGATCTTGGACAATTATTCTTTTCTGTGTTTCTTTCTTTGCAAAACCTACATGCAGAACCATCTTAAGCAAAATAAATTCATCTTAGATTTTATCTATTTCTCTTTTCCAAGACAAATTTCTATGATTTTTTTCAAAGAGCTACCAATTGTTCCTATCAGAAACTCTCCTATTTCCATCTCAGGACTGCATGATTTGATAGGTGACATGCTGTCATGGTTTTGAAACATAACTATGACATCAAGAGGAATCAATTGTGAAAGTGTGTGGATTTAAAATTCAGTGAAGAATTTTAGCAAAATGTTTCTTTGATATACCGGAAATTAATTTAGAAGCAATATATTCTGGCAGAGAAAATGTACAGTACTGTACTTTGCAGAGCAGTATCACTATGGATTTCATCAATTTATTTAATCCCTTAAATGAGCTCTAATGAAGACAGGATAACAGGAAGGACAGAAGAGGAGGAGGTGAGCTTTTTAAATATATTAATGGGAATCTGGCTTCACCTGTGAAAATGGTGATATAATCTCTGTGCCACACCATTACATATTAGGGGCACTTATCAGTTTAATGTGATATCAAGATAACGGTAACTGCATGGATTGGAGATGTAAAATTACAGAATTGATCAATGTGCTAAAAGCTCAAAATATAAGTTAGCACATGTACAGGACTGAGAAAGCTCAGTGTAGGAATTCCAAATTCTTCTCATAATGACACTGTTAGCATTGTTATGATGACTCTTTAAATCAGTATGATTGGTGGTGCTTTAGAAGCACTCACCCATGGCTGACAATCCTTCTTATCCCTCAGGATCTGATGTTCTGAGCCCAGATGCAGTTTCTGTATCATTTTACTTCAGTTTTATCATCTTAGCTTAGTATCCAGAGTTCTCTCCTTCTCCTTCCTTCTTTACAGAAACCAAGTTCTTTGGTCATCTATATTGGGAACTTCCTCTTCCTTTTGAGTAGCCTGAATCTGTTCTCTCTCTCATTTTGCACCAGTGTAACTATTACATTGAATGATCTCACTCACACTTTCTGCTAGTATAACTATCAGAAGAACTGGACCTTTCATTCCAGGCTCTGGGATGCTTTACAAATAGTCTGGAAAAATAAATTTCACCTCTTGGATCCACGAAAAGCTAGCAAGTTGGAGGTTGATGCTTATCTTCTTTCTCTGAGAATAAGCTGCTCAGTTTTCCAGTGTCCCCTCTCTCCCTGAGACTTCACAAGAGTCATCCTTATTGCACTGTTAAGATAAATGCTTAAATAGAATCTCAAATAAATAAGATACAAGAGCTGCAAGTCACCATGTAGCTGTTTACACTGAGTCAAACCTCAGAGGTGTCTGCAGTAATTCAAATATACTGATAAAATGGACCATTCACTCTATGGAAAGCCACACAGAATTCCAATCAATAAATATCAGAATATATGCAAATGAAAAATAAAGGGAATGGATGAGCTGATGTAAAGTCTATTGCATAGAACATTTATTTCCTAACCCTGAAGCAATTCACCCTGAGCTACATCTCTGCTTTCCACCTCTATCTGAAAAGGCCACAAAAACAGATGTCTCCTGATTCTGCCCCCTCTTCTATGTCATCCCATTTGCCTGGATCACATTCCTAAACTTCCACCTTCTCAAACTCCCTTCTTGAAACTCACTACTTCCAAGTGATCTAGAAATCCTAGGCTTCCTTTCTCTATTGAAATATAGTAATTTATTAGTAACAAATAGCCAAGTAAAATAACTAGAAATGCATGTTACTCATCTAAAGGAACACAATCTTATTCTACAATCATTCTCCCTTCCTCTGTCACATTTTTGTCCTATTGAGGTCTGGATCAGCAATCAGTTCTGGGCAAGAAAAGCCTTATTCCCACATGGCAGTCCATGTGGCCCAAGGATCTACCATGTGTATCAGATTGCAGGATTTCAGCCCTTAGTTTTTTTTCATGGTAGTTGATATTTATTTGTCTGTACAGCACCATATTTATTTCTGGCACTTGGAAAAATAATAGTAACATGCAATCCTCCTGAACTGTGGTAAGGGTGACTTTTTAAAAAAATTTCCCCTAACCCACCCAAGACAGTGTCAAATGTTGTCTTGAATATCTCCAGTGGTGATTCCACGACATTCTTAGGCAATGCACACAACTGCCAAACTGTTCTAAGAAATGTAAAGATGTTTCTGAATATAGAACAAAACTTCCTTTTATGGAGTAAACCAATTATTTATTTTGCTCTCTTGATAGGAAAGACTGTAAGTGGGCTTGGTCTAAATTCAGTGCCCTTAAGCTTTTTTTACTCAGTGTTCTCCTTTCATCGAGTATCTTTATTATTGCAAGGGATTCTCTCTCCTGTCACTGACACTGAATGCCGATGAGACAAAGCAAGGTCCAGTGCCAGGCATTCATTTTGGGGGTGATTTTCTTGAATATCAAACTTCTAGTCTTCAATATTTCAAATGCCAAGCAGACTAGATTATTCTGAGATTGCTTTAATCGTAGTTGGATCTAAACAAGGCATTTATCTTCTCATTGGAGCAATCTTATTAAAATAAGATGGGACCATAGTTGTGCTGTATAAGCCCTTCTTATTTTTAGATCAGCATCTCCAGCTAGTCAAAAGGAGTAGTGCCTTTTGCCTATCTAACATAAATACCAAATGTTGCACCATTACATGTGTGAGGTTCCATATATGTATTTTAAAAAATTACACATAGCCATAAATTTCAGTTTTAAAAACTTGGGTGGATTTAGTGCTGGTAAAAGATATCAGGTTAGGTACAGGACAGAAGCAGAGCTAACTTCCCACACAAACTGCCCTGCCAGCATAGCTCAATCCTAATCCATAGGGGGATTTCCTCTACTAGTAGTAGAGTGGTCTGTCTCTGGCCCATGCAGGGCTTGTCCACTCTGCTGAGTCTGCCAATTAGTGCAAAGCATAAGTGTGTTTCTGATGTACAAATTAGAGCAGAAATGATCCCCCACCCCCACCTCCTCAATATGTATCATGCTATATAGAGCATCCATTAGAGCTGGACTGGATAGTGACCAACAAGTGAAAGGAACTAGCTCCTTAGCAATGACTTGAGGCACGAATTCACTCCTGTCCCCCAGAGTTGCTGGCTACAGAGGCAGCTGATTGGTCAAAGATATTTGTGCCTGAACTGTTCCCCCTATATTAGCCTGAAAAGTTCATCACAGGTCCCAAAGTTTTGCTGTCTCTGTAGCACAATAAGGAGCTCTTCTGTGGAGCTGTGCGCTGAGCTCCAATCACAACAACTTTGGGCTTTTGGTAATGGTTTTGCCTTCTGTCCACTGTGCATTACCTCCACTTGTGGAAATTCTACTCCTCAGCTCACTCAGTGGTTCAACAGAACAGAGTTCTGACTGTATCAGGACTATTCCCTATCAAGAAACAAAAATCCTTCATCCTCTATTTTCCCTCCCATCACAAATTACTCTGTTTCTTCCTTCTCCATCCTGTCTTCCTCTGACTAAAACTATGATTGATGTTTTCTTTAAATGTATTCTGAACTATCATCTAGGGTAATTTATTTTCTTAATAAAAAGTTAGGTATTAGTGTTTTTCCACTGCTTTATATGTGCTGCTAATAGTCATGAAAAATAGCTTGTCAAGTACTATTCCCATATATGTACTTGGCAAAAAACAGGGCAGGGGAAGGAATATATACATCTCAACAACTGGGGTATTTATAAAAAAACAAGACCATTCCTGCTGATGGTCCCCATATTGGCTTTTACGAGAGCTGTGCTGAGCTGGGAAAGATGTTAAAGTTATGAAGAGCCTCTCACAATGCATCTCATTTACCTCTAGTAACTTTTGAAATCTCATTGAAACAGATCAATAGAACCCCTATTCTAGACACCTCACTATTAGAAAGTTATAGACTAAGAGGAAGGAATTCAAATAGCTACAACAACGAAGGCAAAAAAAATTGATCTATATGGGAAAAGATTAAAAATTGTGTTAGCTCAATTGATTGAGGACGTGGTCATTTCCATAAGTATAACTATTAAGGAGGAGTAGAAAGTACACAAAGGGTGACTAGACAGCAAGTGTGAAATGGGGCAGGGGATAATAGGCACCTAAATAAGACAAAGCCCCAAATAGCAGGACTGTCAATATAAAATCAGGTCATCTGGTCACACAGGAGGTAACTAGAAGCAGCTGAATGAAATTAAGCAAAATCAAATGTAGGCACAATACCAGGAAAACTTTCCTAATGCTGAGATCTACTGAGCTATAAAATAACCTTTCAAATGAAGTGATGGAAGCCCTATTGCTTGCTACATTTATAACTATACTGCAGAAAGTATGAGGAGCAAATTCTAGGGATCAAACCCAGCATTGGCTAAGTATTGAGCTAGTAGTATAATATCTGTAGGTCTTTTCAATATTTGACTTCTGTGAAAAAGCTTGCAAAGTACTTCTGTGTTGTTTACAAATGGTTGCAGAGGATGAGCAAACCAAGGAAAGCAGGGACATGCAAGACCAGTGGATTAGATAAAACCTGCATCCATTCATTTATTCTACAAGCTCCACGGGCATTAACAACTTGTAACAATTTAGGAACCACTTAATAAAAAAACACTTTTTTCCAACATCCAGCTTGACACCTAAAGAAATGTCAGATTTAACATTATAACAAATATCGTCACTTATTAACGAAGGTTGGTTTACTAGAATATTGTCTAGAAAAGTGTGTGCGCACATGTGAGAATTATGTTTACACACAAAGCTAGTGTATTTTGAGACCATACAAGGTTAGCTAGAATTCTTTTGGAAACACACAAATGCAGGAATAGTAAAAAATCTATTACACTTTAATTGCTTACTATTTGTTTTCTAAATCATGCTGTAGTATCTGTATCTAAAGATTGCTTTCTAATCAAGTGAAAGATCTGCATTATGAAAATGGAGCAGAATTTGTGCCTTTAACACATCTTGTTGTGCTAAGAGGTGCAGAGCTGAAGCGCTCCAGATGGAATTCTGAAGTGCTGGCCACATTTTTCAAATGCAGGTGCCAACAAACTAAGCGTTAAATTCTTTATTTAAGCATGTAAACAAAAGTTTTTGGAGGGCTAAGCAGCCACTCTTCCCAGTGATGTTAATAGGACCTGTACCTGCTCAACACTGCTGAAAAAGAACACCTCCCAGAACTGCCAAGCATGCAGAACAAGCTTGGTTGTGGTTTATCATTACACACATCAGTCTTTCCATCATCACCCCTCTTGTAGTGGCTAGCTCCTTGCAATTTGTGCGCTATTGGAACATAAAGAAAGCACGAGGGAAAGAGGCTCCTTGTTTACTCCCCTTCCACCTGTACAGACACTGAGGAGCAGGACACAATCTATCCCATAAATTAATCACATTTTTAATAAGTAATAAGAACAGAGCATCCTCTCTCCATGAACAAAGAAGCGTTACAAGCGAGGGCTGCCAGTAAGTGATATATGTACAAGTGAGGAGAGAAAGGAAAGAATCATCTATCTCCATTCAGCAACTACAAGTTCTCCATGACTTTGCTCCATTTGGTCTAGGTGAGATTCAAGAAATATGAAGGGTACCATAAGCAAAAAAGCACCTTTCCCAGCTCTGGTAATACACATTTTATGAGAAGAGCAGAAGGATATAAAAAGTTGTTCAGTGGTATTTTCTAACCCATTGCTTTGAGGTTTGTAAATCCCTGTTCATAAATGACTTGTAAATAATTAATCCAAAAATCTGTTCCACTCTACAAGTGCACAGGAAAGAAATGTACCTCATTTTGAAAGCAAAATATTTTCTTCTGTTCTATAAAAGGCTAAACCTTTAAAAAGGTATAACGGTGCACTGTGAAAACCATTAAAATAAAGGATTTTGCAGAAATGGGGTTTATTAGATCTCACCAAGTTTTAGTGTGCATCTAAGCAGTTTATTAAAGTCAAAATGTCTAATGTGTAACTGGCACTTAACTAAATTTTAGTCAGCAGTGTCTACTTTGTAGTCCACCAATCATCATAAAACCACTGTAGCATTCCACTGTCAGTGGCATTTAGTTCAGTTGTCTCAGAGCACAACTGAAGCAACAGAAAAGCTAGGGCTAAATATTCACATTTTTGTTAGTAATTAAACTTAATTTGGAAGAGATTTAGATTTATCTGCTTTTCGTTTTAGATTAAATTTACTGGCATTTTAGGAAGTGATTCCACTGCTTTGCTGATATGGATCAGCCGTTTTAGCAATTGAATTCTTGAAGACCACATAGTATGTAATATAACTTCTTAACAGGAGATTGGAAGAAAAAGTAGCTGAATGTCCAAACAACATAGCTGTGGCTTCCTCCAAAATATGTTGGCCACAGGATCAAATAATTGTGCTGGTCGCTATCACTGTTCTGAGGTTTGCTGCAGCTGCATTCACCTCTTAGCAATTTTGAGAGATAATATGGAACACTGGGTTAGCCAAAGTTCTGCCACAGAAATAATTTATAAAATAAATATTGTCTACAGCCAGCAAGGGCTAACTGTATATCTTTGCTGCGTATGTTGCTGAGGCAGTGTTCTCATGCACATAGCAAAAATGACGTTCATCTCTCCGAATGTGACCTTCATTGTGTAGATGGATAAAGTGAAATGGCTAATGAAACACAAGAAGTCAGACACACAACCAGGATTAGAATGCAGTAATTGGTGGAATCCAAATTCTGCTAGACTGCACTGTCTCACAAGTAAAGCGAAGTTGTTATCCGAACCTCACCTTAGGTAGGTCTCTTTTCTTGGAATAATGCAGTAACCGCTTGAATATACAATACTATAATCTTTCTAGGAATGCATATAATAGTATTTCAGATGCTAAGGAGAGCCATGAGAACAGGTTAAATTGGCTCATTTGTCTTCTGTTTCTTCCCCCATAGCCTCACTTTTGTCTCTGTCCCTTTATCATCCAGACAAAGAAGGAACCCACAGCTTCCTCTCTAGACCTCTTTGGATTCCTATCTTGAAGCAATCAAAGTGAGTCCTCAAAGACCAGGCCAGCTGGCCATTTAAGCTCCACTCCCATCACAGACCCTCTAGAACCCGAGTTCCACTAAGCTCCATGCTAGTTCTGTCCCACCCTGAACTCTGGGATTGGCTCCATGTTAGTTCTGTCCCTCTCTTCCCAAGCTCTGCTCCGGATTCTAAGTTAACTCTGCTTCTCTCAGCAGCCTGTCCCCTCTGTTTTTCAAAGAGGAAAGAACTGGAAGCATAAGGCAGTGGGATAGGTATCCCTCGACAGGTCAAAGAAGGAGGAGAGGTTCATAGGAAAGGAAATCAGAGTAGGCTAGGATTAGCTGTACATAGGGGACCTGACTCTTCTTCCCCATAATGAGAGACACTTTGATATCCCAGCCCCTTCTTCCTGGAGAAACTGGCTAGTCCTGCAGGCTTAGGACAGCTCAGGTCTGGCCAGTGCCCTAATAATTGCTTAAGGGTTACTACACCTTCCCTGTGCATTGAGGAGACATCCTTTGTATCTAATACAGACTGGAAAATTGGATGTGAATTCTATATCATATAGTACAACTAGGCCATACACATTGAATTATACATTCAACAGACAAAGCTTTCATATGTGATGTGGCAATGGGTGGGAATCTGTTCCTGTGTGGAACACTGGTTAGGGTCTGATTAAAGGCTGGAAGATGGGCATGATGTGAGGCAGAGTTAAGGTTGGTGGTGTTACCTGGGAATTTCCTGAGTTTGTAGCATGGCTTTCTAAGGTATAATATTCTTATGACATGCTAATTGACAATAGATTCACTGTCAAGTTTTTTAAGCTTTTTGTCTTGAAATAGGTATTTCAAAGCTTCTGAAAAATGAGCCAACTGGGTTACCAGTCTTCAACCTTAGTTTATTATAATTATTCCATGGGGTCCACTAAAAGCAGTGTCCCTGTATTGTATTGGCATAGATCAGAGTTTAGAATGATGCCAGATATTATCTAGAACAGGGATTCCCAGAGAATCACTAATTGATCAAGAGTTTAATTTTACTTCTAAGTAAAGATAATGGTATGACACTCTAGGGATCAAGAACATCTGTGTATCACCTACAACTCAATGACTCAGAGGGAAGGTTTTATATAAACATTGAACAGAAAAAAAGGCTGTAAATCATCTTAAATGGAGGGACAAAAGCTTTCCTGATTCCTATTCTTTGTCTAAAGGGAAGTACAGATAAGCTATATAGCTTTTAGGAATTTTTTTTTTTTGTACCTATTGGGTGAAACCCTTATTCTTCTGAGGTCAATCACAATTTCATTTGACTTAATGGGGCCTGGATTTCATTCATGGATTTTGCCTGTATACTTGAATGAGAAGGCACGTAAGTAAACACTGATAGGGCAGTCAGTGGCTATATGTTGCCCCAGAGATGAGAATATAGTTTGTGTGGAAGACAAGAAACAGCAAAACCTGCTTTCTGACAGTGCTTAATTTGAAAAACAAGAATAACATTTTTCAGAAAAACCCTATGTCACACCACAGTTAAAGTTGAGTCCATGTTAGTAACAAAAAATGCCATGGCTCTGTAGTGACATCATGAAAGAAAAAATGTGACAAACCCTATAAATATAAAATAATCACAAAAAATCATTAATTTCCTCGACCACACACTCTAAAATATTTTAATCACAACCAGGCACTTAATGCAGAGGTGAGAAATTTGGGAATGTGGTAAGATTGCCTGTACACTTCCCAAATCCAGCACAGTCTGTATCCTGCGACAAGTGCAAAGAAGAATTTACGGTAAGTAGGATTCTGTAAGAGCATCTTAATTACTTTCTACAGCAAGTTGATTTTCAAGGATCACAGAGTGTAATTCAGTTAATTCCAGAGTGGCATTTTGTTAATATATAACCTGAACAGTTAGTATTTCAAAATTGATATAGTTAAATATAAATATGCTGCAACATTTTTTACCTCTAGTACTCCTGCAGAGCTCTCACTATTAGCTGATCTCACCTAAGAAGGCAAAATTTTTAATGAGCTAGCATTTTCCCTCCACCCTTATGAAACCCCAATAGGCAAATTTCTGAAAGCATTTGAGAGCAGTAAAGCCAGCTGTGTACCCCCAGGTATGAAAGGTCAGATCAGCTCAGTCTCATTCTAAAATCACTTGAATTGACAAAAATATTGTTTTGGTACAATAGAATGATTCACAACTCTAGTAAAGGCTGATGCCAACTTTTTAAAAAGCTTTAATAAGCTAAGCAGCCCAGGAGTCAGATGATGTGGCTGCATCATTCTGCTGAATTGCGCCACATCCCCAATCAGCAATACAATTTTAATTTTTACAGTTTTTACAAAGGATTTTTTACAAATTTTTACAAAGGATAAAGGAAGACCTGACTGAAAGAAGTAGTGTGATCCTGACACTGTCAAGCTTATCAGTGTGAATTGCACTGACATTGCGACTGTTAGCTGTGAACGAGCATAATGGCTACAAATGAAACACTGGGATGAAATTAAGAAAAGAGAAATTTTAGAATGAAGAGCAGGAAATGAGTCAGATCTATGCAACTGGAATAATCTGTAAAGGGAAGTGGTGAAATTTCCATTCCTAGGAGACAGCACTGGTGAATATACAATATGATGTAAATTCTGTAGTGGGACTGTAACTTTAATTTATAAGATTAGAATACATGAGGAAAACTGAGCTCCTTTTAAGACTACTAACTTGCTTTTTCAGTCAGTTGCAAAAATGTGTTATCTGATTGTATCAAATACATGTTGCATAGGAATACAATTCATGACCTTCTGCCCTAAAACAGGAGACCACTACCCTGTGAACTCAGGAGAATCTCCATTAGCTGACTGTAATATTAACACTTATGTCTTCTTTGTAGGCCAACCCCTACGGGGTAAGATAGTCATAAAATACTCAAGTGGCTCCAATTCCTTTCCTTAGCAGCCAATACAACACACACACACTAGTCAGCGTATTGCTATCTGACCCAACACATGATGGCCCAGTTAGCTTCCTATGTACGTGATTCTGGGTAAACCAGTCTTCATCTTCACCTTTTGCAAAGTGATTTTTATATCTACATATAATAGTGATTTTTCATCATTATAAGTGATATATAATTATAATTCTCCTCTTTCAAAAAAATTCTACTTTCAACATGATCCAAATCTCAGCTAAACTCGTTAGCAATGGAGTTTTATTGTTAAATGGCCCATTGATCATTCTGCAGAATGTCTCTTGACTACTAGACAAACTTCATTTGCTACTTCCTTTCCTTGTTGCAGATTGCACATGCCATTTCACATGCATACCTTCCTCTGTAGAGACAGCTATAATCCACATCAAACTAAAAAGACAAAAATTGTACTGCACTTGCCACCCAGTTCATGGATTAGATCAAGAAGAAATTTGGGGTGAAGCTAGCTTCCACAAAACCTTTTATCTTTCAATGGAAACAGCTCTTATGTTACTTATCCCTTTTCAGATTTGAGCTGTCTACTCTAAGGCAAAAGAAAATCAATATCAACTGTATGGAATATTAACCAAGTTAAAATTAACCAAGTTGTGGATATTTACCCATGTTTTCTTTTGCCTCTTTACTTATCGGTAACCTACTACCAGTTCTTCCATTACTCCATTATAAATACAGGGAATACCTGCTCACAGTGGTCATATCTTAACTAGTGACTTTTTTAAAACTATGTCCACTGGTCTGGAAATCTCACAATGAATTTCTCTTCAGTTTTTCAACCCAATTATGCATGTCAAAGAATTTAATTATCCAGATTTGTTTGCTAAACAAAACAAGGCTCACAACATTTTGAGGTTCACTCACCAGTAGACCAGGGGGAGGGATTTGAAAGAGAAACATAAGATAGACAAGACATGAAAAAGAGGAGCAAGCAAGAGTGATTAGAGGGAAGTTGGAGAGAAGAGGTTGAAAACGACACATGAAGAACTTGTGTGCTGCTGGTTGAGTCACTCACTCTTGCTCTGAGCAAGATCTTCAAGAAATGGGAATCCATTTGGAGATACAAAAGGAAAGAATGAGACAGAGCTTTTATAAAGGGACAAAAGAGACTGGAATCAAAGCAAAAATAGATCCAGAGCAGAAGGGGAAAGGGACCTATAATTCTTTTGAGCAGGGAATATAAAAGGGTGGCTACTTTAAAATCAGAAAAATCAGAGGGAAAAATCAAGGTATGAGAGCATGGATAAACAAACAAGCACAGGTAGCCATCCATCCCCAAAGGGATGTTAGGCCCTCTGATATTTGCAGCATGAAAAAGGAATACAAATAATCTACCTACTTTTCCTAGCAATTGTATTCATGGACAATACACAGTATATCTATTGATGTGATCATTTTAAAATATTCTGTAGTATTTTGGGCCTTGAGACTCAAAGGAGCCTAAAAGAACTGGGCATCTAGATCCCACTTAATTCCTCAAAATGAAATCCTCAGAGGATTATCTAAATTCCTAACCTGTTTCTTCTGCACCCAAAAGCACCACTGTATTTTAATGGGAATTTTGGGTATACAGGATCAGGACTTTACAGCGATATGAGAGTCATGAAAGAATGCAGGGTGGGATAATCAAAAGGGAAATAAGCAAAACTGAGTGAATACTTAATGTTCTTCCAGCTTTAAAAAAAAAAAGTCTTGTCTAAATTGTAGGAGAAGCTTTTCAGGTTGAATATTTATTATCCTGGACAGTGGCTACTAATTTGAAATATTTATGCATAAAAGGGGAGAGACCACTAAAAAAGCTTCTGTGGTGTAATTCTGTTAGTCACAGACTGCTTTCATCTGCAAGAGTACAAGGTCAATCAGATGATGATGTTTTGTTTTATGGGCAGCTAGCCAGCCTGTACACAGTCTAAAGTGTATGCAGCTTAATTCTTTTTAAAAAAGGAGTTGTAGTTCAATGGACTTCTAGAAGAGATACAAATGGCAATGACAGTTTTCCTGATTAGCGCGCACTTTCTAAAAAGTGATACTGTTACTTATTCTATGTACAATCAAAGTCATTTCTGTCTTTGATTGCTTTTTACCATTTCCTTCCTTATTTAGACTGAGTCAAAGATACTATAAATATCTGAATAAATATAGGGCCAGATCCAAAACCCATTGATGCCAATGGAATTCTTTCCATTGACTTTAATGGGCTTTCACACTGGACCTTCTAGATTGGCCTAGTCTTGATGTAGCTTCACAGGAGTGTAGGAGGGAGGAAGGATTCCACACACACTATGAGGTTTCTTGGATCACAACTCTGGGAAAACAGGGGCTTCACAGCAGATGCCTCAGGAACAGATAGGGTGGAGAAAGGCAGAGAGTACACAGAGCAAGAGCTCTCTTCTTTCTACATACCAGCCAGAGGTATTTGCAGGGGGAAAACATACTGCATCCAATAAATTGGTGTTAACTGATTTCTTACTAATATCATTCCCATTCACAAAAATGCAACAGGAAAGCCTGCAAGGAATTCCCTGAGAAATATCACTAGATGTTTGCATTTGAATTTCTTGTATGCTGAAGTTTGCAATGAAGTTGAATTTGTTCTGTATCTATTTATCTATCTAAATTATTTAGGCCCCAATCTAGCAAAACACTTTATCCCATGCTTATCTTTTAAGCAGGAGTAGCCCCATTGACATTGAGGACCAATCATCCCATCCTGGATACATCAGTTCTAGCCAACAACTACCCGGTGTCAAACCTCCCATTCCACAGCAAGCTCGTAGAGAAGCTAGCCAAAGGCTAACATAAACTCACCTAACTAGATTTAACATTCTGGCACAATCTGGATTTAGGCCAGGACATGGAACTGAAACCATTTAGTTGCTGTGATGGATAAGCTACTTCAGACAATGGATAGAGGACCGACATTCCTTCTTATCCTCCTGGGCCTCCCTGCAGGATTTGACACTGTTGACCATGAGATTCTATTCTCAGCTGAGAGGTCTCAGGAACACATGTTAATGCAATTAATTTGTTTTAATCCATCCTGGAGGGACATATCCAACAAATAGTGATAAGAAACTGTACCTCCAACAGTCAATCCCTCACATCCCACAAGGAGCAGTTTTCTTTCCAGTTCTTTCCAACATTAACATGCAACCAGTAGGTGAACTGGTCAAACGACAGACTCAGCTGCCAGCAATATGTAATTGAGACAGCTCTACCTGTCCTTTGACACAAATGACTACACTCATACCATCAAGATGGCCCAGTACTTGGAAGAGATCAGCTCATGGATGAAGAGAACAGCTGGCTGATGGTGAAACTCAGCAAGACAGAGGTGATGGATGGCAAAGGAAAATGTTCTGAAGAGTTTGAAATCACAGTGCAGTATTCTTCAGTTGAAGGTTCATGTCCAGAATTGGTCAGTTCAGTACGTAGTCTAGGGGTACTCTTGGATTCCTTGGTGATGCTAAAAATCTTGCACTGCAGCATCCACAAGTACTACTTTTATCATTTTTGCTCAGTTAGGAGACTGCATGCCATCCTGACAGACAGTGACCCTTGCCTCAATTATTCATGCCTTCATTATTAATCCCTTCTTGGCTGGACTACAGCAATACAGCTGGGCTCAAAGCCTTCAGCACTTATGAAACACCAACTAATACATAATGCTGCTGTGTGTTTCCTTCGCAACATAATATCCTGCAAGCATATCAAGCTTATCTTCTGCTTTTTATATTGCGTTTCCATAGAATTTCACACCTCATTCAAAGTCTTAGTCCTTATTTTCACAGGCCTTCATTATCTGGGATCAGAATATCTAACATCTCACCAAACTTCAGGATGAATACTTCGCTTGACATTTTCACTCCTCTGGCACAGTGTAACTCTGAAATAAGGGTAAAATATCTGCGTGGGAGACAAAACTTTCTGAGGGTCCATTCTGAGACAGTGAAATGAATTCCCCCAAGAACTAGGAACCATCACAAACCTCACCACCTTCTGTGCCAAGTGTACTTTTTTTACCTTTCCTTCTCTAACATTCATAGTAACATGTATATTAAAGAAAAAAACATATCAAAACTAGACACTATTGCACAAGCATCTCCCTCTAGGGAGAGAATGAGAGCAAACACCACATGATAGAAGTTAGTCACATTGAATGCACTACGGGAAGGCACTCAGATGCTTCAGTGATGAGAGCAGTAGAAGAACCTGTATAGAACAGAACATGTCTAAAGTTAAACATTTGCTTCAGTGTTTTGTTGAAGCTGGGTCTTATGTAAAACCTGTCATCCTCAAATGACTAAGGATGCTAATCTCTCTCTAGAGTTGTCAAATTGGCGCACATTCAACAAGCACTAGCATTTGCATACACAAAAGGATTATGCATCTTCTTTCCAGAGAAGCAGAGGATATTTGTATGATATATATTCTTGAATTCTTATTCTATTAAAATTATAGATGAAGGCAAAGCAGTGACATAATATGTAGTATCTGGATTGCAAAAGACCTTTCTGTACAATTCAGAAGATTGACTGGCAATGTCAATAAGCATGATAGGAAGGCGAGGTTCCCAAAATAATCACAGGATCTCTACTCTAAAAGAGTACACCACATTGCATTATAGGAAGGGCACTGCTAAGACTGAAAAGGAGCAATGGAGGACAATCAATGTTATTTAGGGTTTTCAGACTGAGTTATGAGGAAAGATTAGTCAGCACAAAAAAACTGCAGACAGATTTTACAGAACTATATCACATCTGAAAAGCAGAGGAACAGATTCATGTTGGGGAAACTTTTTTTGATGTTGTAACTAATTCAAAAACATAGCTTGGTGTTAAATTGTAGTTGGAAAAAGAGATTTAGCTGTTTCAGCATAAATTCCAAGTGCTACAATCTGTATGCAGTCAGGAATAAGATGGTTATTTTGGAGAGGGAGGGATAACTCCAAGAGTACAATTGCCTTTTCCTCTTCTTTAAAACTCTGACTCTGGGCTTTATAAATTCAGCACAGAAAGTTGGAAACTTAATATCAGGGATGGCTTTATCAGAAATATCTGAAGCAGAAGAAAGGTTCCAGTATAGTTTTATAAAGCTTCCTCTACCAGTGAGTTCCCAGTTCTTTATTTTCCCCTTCCCCTCTCTGTAAGTAGTACTTATCTAGCAATGTTGACAGAAGTTATTTTCACTTGAATTCTGCTATGTTGTGAGGGAAGCATTATGTTCTGAGACTGCCAAGACTTAAGTGAAAAGGGGAGAAAGTGAAGGAAGAAAAATAAAGGAAGGGAGTGACCAGAAAAAGAAATAATTTATTAGTAAATCTCTTTATTATAGTGCCTGTTTCCCCTCAGTCTTAGACAGACTGAACTGAGATTTCACCTGCTGGAAGCAAACAGAGAATAAAGCGCTGTCTTATCTTAGTACAGCTATAATCTTCAGCCCTCCAGCCTAGTCAATCGAAAATCTAACAAGATATAGAAAACTGCAGGGAAGAGGAAGGAACTATGAGAAACAAAATTGCCATAAATTTTCTCTTGTCAAACAATCCCCAATTTTTCAGTCTCTCAAATTCCTCCCTGATATCATTGAACTTTCATTGATCTTCATCTTAGGGTTCACCAAAACTTTAATATTATTACTATTTATTTGTCTCCTGGGCTCTTGGTATGCATTGTGCTTTACAAGGTCTCTTACCCAAGGAGATTGCAATCCATGTAAGTAAGGTTATAAGTATCTTTATAAACTGAGTTTGTTCCATTGAACTATTCAGGCACATGAAGTAACGTGTGTGTTTGTAGAATTGGGGCCTAAGTTACACATAGTGTAGGGAGAGGGAAACAGAAGGAAAGGGGAAAAAATGTGATTTAGTTTGGAAGGATGGGTTGGTACATGTTAGTTATTTCAGATTTTTTTAAATTAAGTTACATTTTGGG
This sequence comes from Mesoclemmys tuberculata, assembly GCA_007922155.1. Classification (NCBI taxonomy): domain Eukaryota; kingdom Metazoa; phylum Chordata; order Testudines; family Chelidae; genus Mesoclemmys; species Mesoclemmys tuberculata. The sequence goes on from ML675641.1 coordinate 1,833,353, forward strand.
GAGTGGAGGGAGGGAAGATGCAACAGCCAGAGCCGATGGCACAGAATATTAGTAATGGAAGTCCAGCTGAAGGAAACTTAGGACAGCAATTTTGGCTGATACAGCGGTTTCTTTCTCTCTTCAAGCCATGGTTTCCTTCCTACAAAACCTCCTTACTTGGCTTTTGAGGTTTGGTCTTATGGCTCAGCAGTTCTGACAACCTCTCTGCTTAATCCTGAGCTGTCTATTTCATTCTAATTTTTACTGTTTTTCGAGGAATCATAATTTTGCAAAGGGGAAACTATACCTCCAAAAGTCTCAGACCAAAGCCCATGCGTGTTTGGAGATGAATAAAAAGCACAGTTCTACTGGCTGTGTCTCCTAAGAAAGGCATCCAGTGGAACATAAATCTTGCAATCTTTCACTTTTAATAAAGCATAATTATTGAAAAAGTATGACTTTAGGGAAAAGATTGTCAGGGTTTTGTCTGGCTAAAAGCATTCCAAGATCAGAAGTAATTATAGAGGATATTACTTAATGTCACAGCTTTATACATCAAGATGCATTTATGCAGATTACAGACATTAATGATCATATTGAATAATTAAGAATCTCAAAACAAGTTCCATCTGCCCAGTTTGCCTTGGATTAATGTATCTACATGGTACACTACCTGATAAAGCACAAATATATAAAAGTACAAAATCAAAGTAAGTTTTGATGATCATTTAGAATTACAAATGCACTGCTAGCCAAAGGTTGTTTAAAAAAGGTAATTACATACTTAGGGGTCCTTAATCTTGAAGTATATTACAATAGATTATGATCTTCCAAACTGTATTCTTATGGCTACCCTATATTCAAAAGAACTCAAATGATGCTCGACCCATTCAAACAACTCAAATAATCTACTTTTGTCTGAACTCTGTATGCCTATAGCTACATGACAGGTTAATGAACACAAGTTATGATTACTCAAATTACTTTGTGAGGAATAAAGAAGTGGGGAACATTTTCAAGATAGGAAAATGCCAAGATCAGTTCTAGTTGACATTGCATGGAGAGAGTCCTCCATAATCCAATTTTGTTTTCAAATCATTTTTTTTAATTCTGTAGCACCCATATTAATGGTAGATGCTCTGCACAGATTCAGAATGATGTGGGGGCAGTTTCTCTAGTAAATTCCCACAAATTTGTGCCCATAAGCCTTAAACCCACCAGATCTGGCCATAGGAGGCTCTCGTCTGTGTAAAGGAAGCTTCAAGAGCTGCTGTAATGGCTGCTGTGCTGTCAACCTTACAGCAGCCAGCAAAGTCAATAAAGGCAGTGTGGCTAGAGCTACCTTACACTGTGGTTTTCAGGGCTGCCTCTTAGGGTCTCTCTACATAGGAGCTGGGAGGTGTGAGTACATGTATTAGCTCATCTCAAGTTAGCAATTAAAAAGAGTGTGGCTTTAGTTAGTCCAAGGCAATGATCATGCCACGACAGCTGTTCTGCAGCATTGACACAAGCAGAGCAAGCATGTGTATGTCTTCCCAAGCTAAAAATCACAACTCTCAGCTATGTAGATATATCCTTGGAGTCATTAGCAGTCAATAAAATTAGCACAGCCTTTGCAAGTCTTCAAACTGTTTCACCTGGGGCCTGACCGATACCAAGAAAACCCCAGAATTATGGGAGAAGCAGTATGGTGGCTCAAAGATGTCTTTTTGACACCTCCTCACCTTGTCTGGGTTGTACCAAGAACTCCACAGCTGCAGCCCAGCATCTGGGCTAAGATATCTGCCTTCAAAGAATTTACAACCAAAATAAGGAAAAACTGGGAGGAGGAGAAGTTACCTAATACAAGGTAATGTGATTACTTAGTGTTAGGCACGTATGGTATTTTGGAGAGAGCAAGACTGTCACATTCTCATTTTAATCAAGCCAAGCAAGGTTGCAAGCCATTGTCTGTGGGTAGCAAAGGTCCCGCTGGGGAAGCGATTCAAACTCCAAGTATATCACAAATGGCACCAGCTTTGACCTCAGAATGTAGGAGTCAGCCAGAGCCATTCACTGCGACAAGCTAGATAAGGTCCTTAACTCTATCAAATTAAGTACAGTGGTGGTGTATAGTAGCATGTTACGGAATTCCTCAAGCACTTTTGACCAAAGGTGTCACAGAGGCTAACTTCTACACATGGGTCATTAATGAGAAGAAGTTACCATGCACTTAGTATCAAGCAAAAGTTACTGCCATTCTTAAGCTGGGCAAGGACCCCTACAATGTGTCGAGTTACTACCCCATATCTTTGCTGTCCATGTGTTTCAAGGTGTTCAAGCATTTGATCCTCCAACAAATCACTCTGATTTGGATGATATCTTGCAAATTTAGCAGGCAGAGTTTAGGAAAAGGGGCAGCAACTGTGATCAAGTCCTGGCCTCGACTACCTTTATCGAAAATAGTTTTTTCAGCAAAATGTAAAGACTGGAGCTGTCTTCCTGGATTTGACCATCAGCACAGAGGCCTTTTGTGTAAGCGCTCTAATTGCCCCACATTGGGTGGTTGAAGTAATAGAGCTTTTTTTCCAAAACAGACTGTTTATAATACACACAGGCAACTGCTGTAGCTCTTCCAAGTGTCAGATCAGCAGCCTCTCTCAAGGCTCAGTTCTTTCTCCAGTTCTGTTCAATGCTTATATCAACAATGTGCCAGTTACACTCTCATGCGAGTTTATCTAAGTCGATGGCATCTGCTGCAGCTACCATGCTCAGTCTTTCTCAGAAATTGACAAGGTCTTCAATGAAGATGGGAAGCTCATGGCAGACTATTGTTGTCAATGGCACCTGCAGCCAAGATTTTCTAAGACCGTTTGTTTCTAGTGTAGTTAATCTGCATAATGCTAGCACAAGCCATGAGTTCAACATTTTCCTCAACAACCAATGCCTGAAGCACAATCCAAACCAATTTACCTCGGTGTGACTTTGGATAGGTCATTAATATACTGCAATCAATTGAGGAAGATGGCAGCCAAAGTCAGCATTCGGAACAATCTGCTCAGAAAATTGGCCAGTTCAACCTGGGGTGTGAGATCCCAGACAGTTAGAACATTGGCCCTTGCCTTCTGTTATTCAACACAAAAATACTGTGCTCCTGTCTAAGGTCCCTTGTCTCACACAAGACTGGTCAATGTAGAGCTTAATGAAGCTTTGCATATTGTTGCCCAAAAAGTCCCAGTTACTTCACTGCCAAGGCAACCAATCCTTAGTAACATAGCAGCATCCCACATTCACCATGAGAAGGCCTATGTCATGCTGATGGCCAAGATCCAGGAGAATAGTGTCTAGCCATTGTACACAGATCTCTTCAACCACCCACCAGATCACCTGTCTTCTAGCCATTTATGGTCATTTATGCCACTCCAGAAAATGACGGTGGCATGTTCTTGGTGCAATGAGTGGTCAATGGCGACAGTTGTTAATCACTTTTACATCACTGATCTAACCATCTGTCCACCAGGTTTTGATCTGTCAAGGCACCTTTGGTAGTCTGGTGAAGGGGGATCTGTTGGGGCATACACTCTCTTTGATGTCATGAGATACTGCATTAAAACACTATTCATGTTAATTATGGACCAGAATTGTCAATGCCTTTAATCACAATGAGAAAACACTTTATTCCACAAGTAGTCCCATTAATTTGAGTGGCATGAGTCACGGAAAAACTTCAACCTGACTAAGTATTGTACAGCCTACTTGAAGTATAAATACTTTGGGAGAGGGACCAACCCCCCTCCCTTTATGTTTGTACAGTGCCTATTATAATGGGCACCATCCTCCAGGTGATCCGGTAATACAAATAATAAATTATGTAAATTTATTAATCTCTAATAACATGGTCACGGATGTACACCACCATAAATAAAGCTAATTTTACTCTATTAAGATCACAGAAGTATGGTTGGTATTTTCCAAAGTGCTTAAGGGAGTCAAACACCTAACTTTCTTTGAAAATCCCATGGTAGAACACTAAAATAGTAATCATTAATTTTATATAACCAGTCAAGACACAACTGTTTTTCTGAAGCTGGAATAATGATGATATTTTGATTGCTGTCAGAACAAAACTACTTTGGCAACATAAGGTGCTATGCTCATAGATTTAAGATGATGTGGTTAAATAAAAGTCATCATCATTTCAACTGCATCGACGCCCCAAGAGAACAACAAAAACTCTTCATACGGGAAAAGAAAAATAGTAGAGGAAGTTATTTCCTGGCTTCTTGTAGGGCATTATAAAGAATGAAGAGTTAAAAAAAAATTAAAATCACTTGAGCATTCTTTCAAACTAAATTATTCAAATTCCCTTAAAGTCCTATAAAAATAAAATGCATTCATCTCAACTCATCCACAAAGGCTTCCTCTTCACTGATAAAATAGACTGTCACATTAACAATTTTTTGCATTTCTTTTTATAGGAGCATGCTTTGGATCTAGTCAATTCTGTTCTCTATGGGGAAATAACTACATTATAAATGAATTCAATAAGGTCTTGCCAATATGAGTCCATATGAAGATAAATCAATTTAAGAAAAGTAATAATTATTGGCAAACCAGGAAACCCATGAAGGTGTGTTAATTTGTGTTATATTGCATTCGGAGTACAAGAACGAATGACCCTTGTGTTTTGGCACAGAACCTCAGCAGATACCTTTCCACTTCACAGAGTATTATTTTTTGCATTAAAAAAATATTTTCCGTGTCCATTCTGATTGTTTCTCTGTTCTACAATTACCATGTCTTCCCTTCTTCAGCAATTCACATTTTGCTAAATACATCAGTTCAGATTACCAGTGCTCACAAGACTACATCAATGTAGGTATAGTAGCATAATTATATATATAAGATATATAATTACAGATATATTACACAAGTGAAAACACGGACAAATTGTTAAGGAGTACAAAAGAATAGCACAAGCATGAGGGACAAAATCAGAGACTCCAGTGCAAAATGAGTTATACCTAGCAAAGGACATAAAAGGCAATAAGAAGTTATTTAAATATTAGGAGCAAGAGAAAGATGAGAGAAACCATTTAGGTCCTCTACTTAGTTGGGAAGGAGAGCTAATATCTAACATCAAGAAGCTGAGGTGTTTAATGCCTATTTTCTTCAATCTTTAATAAAAAGGTTAATGGTGACCATATTATTATTATATTATTCCCCAATTAATATTAACTGGGGAGAAGGAATGGAAGCCCAGCTTGGAAAATAACTGCTTAAATAATATTTATATAAGTTAGATGTATTCAAGTCAGGAGGGCCTGATGAAATTCATCCTGGGATACTTAAGGGACCAGCTGAAGCAATCTTGGAATTTTTAGTAATTACTTATGGAGAATGGGTGAGGTCTCACAGGCCTGGAGAAAGGCAAATATAGTACCTATTGTGATCCTGGCAGAGCATGCCCCAGGCCTCACTGAAGATTTACAAATACATAATGGGAAACCAGCCTTGCTTACCTTAGTGTTAGCGTTATCAAAATAGATATTAGATGTTAATTTGATAAGAATATATTTAGACTTTATGAAATGCTTGTAGAATGCCACGTGTATTGATCTCACTTATAATCCCTATAGCCCACGGTATAAAATGATATTGAATGTTTGCATTGTAAACCACTGTAATTGTGTAACTCAACAAACAGGAAAAGCATTAAGAATATGCTTAAGTATGTACCTGTTCACCAAAATACTAAAATTAAAGTTTGTTCCTATTCTATAGGACTGCCTGGAAAGTAGGAATTCTGTGAAAATATGGACGTTTATGAAATTTTTCATGGAAAAAAAGAGACAGAGACATGTCATGAGAAACACCTTTATTCACATCAATCATATTACAAACTTTTAAGATGTTATAAAATTACAATATATACACACAGAGATATGAATAAAATAAAGCAAAACACACCTTAAGCAAATAGTAAACATGAATCTCTAAAGCATCATCACCACCAAGTTCACACAAAATATTGTTGACATACCAAGTCAACCAAAACGTGTCCAGGTGTCAAGTCAATTTATATAAGGTGTAATCAGTCTGCAGTTGGGCCACAATCAGTGTGGGAAACAGCCCTTGCACATCATCCTGCTCCAGTCCAGCCATTCTGTTCTGGTGAGAATTCAACACTGCTCGTTTTACCTGACCCAGCAAAAAGTTAGCCAGGCAGGTAAATGGCTGATTGTGAGCACTGTATCTCAGTCCAAGAACAAACAAGGGCTTAGAGAAAACCAGTCTCAAACTGCTGAAAAGCTGCTGTAAAAAACAAAGAAACAAACACACACCCAACCAAACACAGGCAATGTAAGAAAAGATAAAACACCCTGTCAGAAGCCAAACAGAACGGGCACCGCAGAGACAACTCAGGTGTACTATGGGGTATGAAATGATGGACTGCTATGATGCTATGCAGGACCCTCCAGTGCAAGTAACTGCAGTGCTTAGGAAGAGGAGGTTTGTATGACTGCCTCCAAGCCAGAAACATGGTCAACTAAGGACAGAGGCACCCTCCAAACTGTATCAGAGAGATCAGAGAGGGTGGCATAATGCCACACACGCCAGAGAGCTGCTTCTTGGTCACGGTTGCAAAGGGAGCCTTCCCTCAATGTGATTGCATAAGGATCTCATCCACAGAAGGGAGTCAACTGGTGAGGTGAACAATCCCTGCAAAGACTTTCTCCGAATAGTGAGCAGTCAGCTGCGGAAGAAACACCTGGAATTCAGCAAGGACCTTATCCAAAAATCACAGACTACATTCTGGTGTGAAGAGCAAGAACAATCACTGCTTCCAGCTTGGCTGACTAGGAACAATCAGTTGGGACAAAAAGTTGGTTTCGAAACAGCAGTTTTCCCATAAACTGGGAAATGATTGGTCTGGCTGCACGCGCCTTAGATACTGCCAGGTGTTAAAAACACTGATATAGAATGGAGACAAATCTAGACTGTGTAATCAACCAGGTGCCAACAAACAGGTGAGAATCAAAGCCCATCCCCCAGAACAATGGGGGAGAGAGAAAGTAAGGGACTTCCAGGCCAGCAGGGAGCCAGTGTATAGCAACTGCTTAACAGACTGGAGGCAAAAAGCTGCCACCCTGCTGATTAAATCAATGTGCCCCTGGCACCCTTCAGCTAATGGCAGGAACAGCAAAGCAAGGTACAACTAGTGGTAACTATTCAAAAAAAAGGGGAGGGGGTTACTATGCCACTGCATCTGGTCCAAAAGGCCTGTGGGACAGTCCATGCACACTAGCCAGTGCCACAACATGGAGGCCTCAAGACTGTTTACAATTAAAACCCATCATTGAAATGAGAGTCCAGGAAGGAGCCCGTGCCATTTCTGCAAGCAGGCTTGCACCTCCTCCTCAGTGTCTCCCAGTTCCTTAGCATATGTTGTTCAGATCTGAAAAAGATCATCAACACCTTAATTCCAGAGGTGCTCTATTGCACTTGTTGGGATAACAAAGGAGGACTGTTACACTGCCAAAAGCCCAGTAAAATCAAATTGCTGTTAGCCTAGTTAATGCAGGCAGAAGATGCTTGTTCATATACTTGTAGACAGTGCAAAATGCTTGCATGTCAGTGTCAGACATGATAAAAACTGAGCTATCATCAGCAAAGGCTGACAGACAAATCAAGAAAGCATCCAGCACCCGTGGCATGAAAAGACCAGTCAGAGGTCTTCTGAAACGTGAGTGTCTTAATCGCTAGGCTATTAGCCATTCTTTGTTGTATCTTGGGCCTCAGAAATCCTCATGATTAATTTCTTGTTCTAAACTGATACATCCCTGCTCTGCCTGATTCATAGTGAGCGGGGATGAAAAAGTCTGTTTTCACAAACAAACAAACATAAAAAGAATTAAAGCAAATTTAAAAACCTCAAAATATTGAGAACTTATTTTCCAGCCAGCCCTAAATGTAAGTCTAACATTTCTACTCCTGAAACATGCTCCTACAGATCTTGGCAAAAGTGTGAGGAGATTATTTTCTTGTATGCTAAATGCTGGGTTTTGTTAACTAAACTTTGTTTAAAAACTTTTAAAAGAAACCGTGCCAAATTCGTTTGTTGCAGATAGCTAATAAAAATCATCGACATACTTGTATTGGAGGCTATGACACTAGCATTTCCATTACATACTGTGTATAATAAGATCTTTTCTTGATTTCCATCATTCATTTCTATACCTCCTTCTTGTGATGTGCTCCTCCTTTTCTTTATTTCTTGTCCCTTAAATTCCATCTTCCCCTTGCCCTGCTCGCATATGGACTAGCTTTCTTGCTGGATATAGATATTTAATTTGAGACACAATATTAATGGTATAAAACAAACTTATATAGTGTTTCAGTCCTCAAAGTGCTGTAGAAATATTATCTAATGAATCTTTACAATATCCCTGTAAGATAGGTCAGTAAGTATCATTACTACATTATATCTCCTCACTTCTAAGAAAACAATATGAAAAACTGAAAGGCTAGCCAGAATTTCTCTTCTGAACACACAAAGATTTGATTAATTTACTTGATTTTGGTTGCTAACCTGTCTCGGGTCTTCATTTAACTTTCTGAAAATCTTTAACGCTACCACTATAAGTTTGTTTTTACTGGATATTCTGGTTAAAGGGCTATCACAAATATTATAGCAGAGCAACAGCTCTTCTATAGTTAAGGTTAAGATCAGCTTTCTGTTTAAAGCTCAATTCTTCTAAGTGAGTGAAACTCATATGGTTAATCAGATTACTTTGAAATGTGGTCACAGGATTTTGTTAGTGATCCAAATTGGGGCCATTTGACCCTGCAGTTCCCAAGATTCAGCCATAGGGGAAAAAACATCTTTTCTTAATTCGACAGATTCTGGAGACTTTTTGCTCACAAATAGAGTGCAAAACAGATCATCGCACCAGAGTGGCCAGTGCTCAAAGGTTACCCCCATGGAGTGTATGATGCCTAGAAGTCCTTTGGTGGAAATCAAATTAAAATGTTATTTGAAAAAGATTTTGCTACTCCAGGTAGGCTCATCATAATCTTCATGTGCTTGTTCTCACTCCTAGTAGATTACACGGAGCATGAACAGAAAGAATTAGCAGGATTTAACAGTCCCTGCTGGTAGTGACAGAGCCTGGCTCCCTGCCCCTTATGTGTGTGCACCTGGGTCTGGAGGCCTTCTGCCCCTCTAAGCGGTTGGAACCTATAGAATCATAGAATATTAGAATTGGAAGGGACCTCAGAAGGTCATCTAGTCCAACCCCCTGCTCAAATCAGGACTGACCTCAGCTAGATAATCCCAGCAAGGGTTTTGTCAAGCCGCAGTTTAAAAACTTCTAAAGATGCAGATGCCACTACCTCCCTAGGTAACCCATTCATAGAATTACAGAATATTAGAATTGGAAGGGACCTCAGGAGGTCATCTAGTTCAACCCCTGCCCAAAGCAGGACTGACCTCAGCTAAATTATCCCAGTGAGGGTTTTGTCAAGCCACAGCTTAAAAATCTCTAAAGATGGAGATGCCACCACCTCCCTAGGTAACCCTTTCCAATGCTTCACCACCCTCCTAGTGTCTTTTTCCTAATGTCCAACCTAGACTTTCCCCACTGCAACTTGAGACCATTGCTCCTTGTTCTGTCATCTGCCACCACTGAAAACAGCCTAGCTCCATCCTCCCTGGAACCCCCTTTCAGGTAGTTAAAGGCTGCCATCAAATCCCACCTCATTCTTCTCTTCTGCAGACTAAACAGGCCTAGTTCTTTCAGCCTCTCCTCATAAGTCTTGTGCTCCAGCCCCCTAATCATTTTTGTTGCCCTCCGCTGGACTCTTTCCAACTGTCCACATCCTTTTTGTAGGGGGGGGGCCCAAAACTGGACACAGTACTCCAAATGCGGCCTCACCAATGCCAAATAGAGGGGAATAATCACTTCCCGCGATCTGCTGGCAATGCTGTTACTAATGTAGCCCAATATGCCATTAGCTTTCTTGGTAACCAGGGCACACTGCTGACTCATCTCCAGCTTCTTTTCCACTGTAACCCCCAGGTCCTTTCTGCAGAACTGCTACCTAGCTTGTCGGTCCCCAGTTGTTAGCTGTGCATGAGATTCTTCCGTCCTAAGTGCAGGACTCTGCATTTGTCTTTGCTGAACCTCATCAATTTGTTTTGGGCCATCCTCAATTTGTTTCCAATTCCTCCTGATTGTTTCCCAGGCTTCTTGCGTTTGTGTATAGGCACTTGAGATAACTAGCCAATTGCCCTACTTTCTCAATGTGAATCAGCAGTCCTCCCCTGTTACACCCTCCTCCTTCTGCTTCCTCATGGTGTCCCACTTCCACACTTACCTTTGGGCTTAGGTCTCCGCCCCCTATCGAACCTAGTTTAAAGCCCTCCTCACTAGGTTAGCCTGTGAAGATACTCTTCCTTCTCTTCGTTAGGTGAATCCCGTCTCTTCTTAGTAATCCTTCTTCCTGGAACAACATCCCATGATTGAAAAATCCAAAGCCCTCTCTCTGACACCGCTTATGTAACCAAACATTTACTTCCGCAATGCGACGGTCCCTTCCTCCACCTTTTCCTTCAACAGGGAGGATGGACAAGAACACCACTTGCACCTCAAACTTCTTTATCCTTCTTCCCAGAGCCATATAGTCCATAGTGATCTGCTCACAGTCATTCTTGGCAGTGTCATTGGTGCCCATGTGGAGAAGTAGGAAGGGGTAGCAGTCTGAGGGCTTGATGAGTCTCAGCAGTCTCTCTGTCACATCCTAACTCCTAGCTCCAGGCAAGCAGCACACTTCTCTAGTTTCCCAGTCTGGACGGCAGATGGATGACTCCATCCCCCTTAGGAGGGAGTCTCTGACCACCATCACCCTTCTCTTCCTCTTCGGAGTGGTGGTCATGGAACCCCCATCCCTAGGACAATGCATCCCTTGCCTTCTGATCAACAGGGTCTCCTTCTGATCCATTCCCTCAGAAGAGTCTTGCAAATCGTTCTCTGCTGTAGTACCAGTGCAGAGAGCCTGAAAATGATTCTTTATCTCTATCTGCATGGTGGGCATATGGGTTCTCTTTCTTTGGGTGGTCACATGCTACCAATTTCCTTCCTCATTCTTCAGTTTCCCCTGCTCTGTCTTCTTTGAATCTTCCTCACACTGTGCATGCAGTAACAAATCATGTCTTTGATCGAGAAAGACTTCGTTTTCTTTAATGCAGTGCAGGGTTGATACTTGGATCTCTAGTCCTTTAACCTTCCCTTCCAATATGGAAACCAGCCTGCACTTTGTACAGATGAAGTCGGCTCTATCCTGTGGGAGGAAGACAAACATAGCACATCCAGTGCAGGTGACAACAGCAGAGTGCTCATTTTCCATATCTTTCCTCTGAGAGCCTCTTCAGATGCTGTATTTACTGCTCAGTTAAGTCTGAAAGGCAAAAACCCACTATGGGCTCTCCCCACAGGTGAGCTCCCAGGCAAACTCCTCCTGTTTGCCTCTCCTCTGGTCGCAGCTTACTTGGTTTGCAACTGGCTGCTTCTTATAAGGCTGCTGACTTGAAGCAGTTGCCCCAGCTCAGCGCCTCCCTCTGCAATCAACCACTCAAGGCCTACCTGGAACAAAGCACTCCCAATTCACACTTTTCAATGAATCACACACATGGTAAACTGTGACAGTCCCTGTAACTGCACCAGTCATAATCACACACACAGTCAGCTGTAACTTGCACCAATCAAACAATGGTCTCTCAGATATTCACCCCCTAGCCCACAATACAGCTCCCCTCATGTAGCACTCACCTGGGCTCCTCTCAGACAGATCCCAGGCAAACTCCTCCTGTTCGTCTCTCCTCTGTTTGCAGCTCCCATCTCCCTGCCCACCCTCAGTTGAGCTGAGATATAGGGGGCCTTGTCTCTCTGGAGGTTTATGAACCACACTCCGAGACCTCCGCTTATGTGTATGTGTGCCAGGATCAGGGGGACCTCTACCCAGCTATGGGGGTCTGACCCCCTCCATGTGCTCCCATCATGTGATCTCATATGTCTTCATATCACGACAACAGCTGTTCTAAGCTGCTTCAACTCATTCCTTCACTATTCACTACAGCTACACTTAACACAGTGACTGCAGTTGAAGTATGTGCAGATAATTCCCAGTGGTTATTGGCTCCAACAGGGCAGAGTCAAGGCTGAATGGGTGTTTATCTTAACTCTGTAGTTCCTGGTTTGCAGAAGTTTAACGTTTTGCTGAATTTGACATTCTGGAAGAGCGTGAGTTGTCACTGGGTAACCTTTAACTCTGAGTTATTTACATTTTTGCCACTTAATATGTTACATGTAGCGATTTACTTTTTTCTATTGAATTGGTGTAAGTTTGTCCCCTGGTCCTCTAGTCTAGTCCCCTGTACTCAAGGCACAACTAAGTATTATCTAGACCATCCCAGACAGGTGTTTATGTAACCTGCTCTTAAAAATCTCCAATGACAGAGATTCCACAACCTCCCTAGGTAATTTATTCCAGTGCTTAACCACCCTGACAGTTAGGAAGTTTTTCCTAATGTCCAACCTAAGCAACCCTTGCTGCAATTTAAGCCCATTGCTGCTTCTTCTATCTTCAGAGATTAAGGAGAACAATTTTTCTCCCTCTTCTTTGTAACAAGCTTTTCTGTATTGGAAAAACTATTATGTCCTCTCAGTCTTCTCTTCTCCAGACTAAACAAACCCAGTTTTTTTCATTCTTCCTTCATAGGTTTTCTAGACCTTTAACCATTTTTGTTGCTCTTCTCTGGACTTTCTCCAGTTTGTCCATATGTCTCCTGAAATGTGGCACCCAGAAATGGACACAATACTCCAGCTGAGGTCTAATCAGCATGGAGTAGAGCAGAAGAATTATTTCTCGTGTCCCGTGTACAACACACCTACTAAAACATCCCAGATTGATGTTTGCTTTTTTTTGCAACAGTGTTACACTGTTGACTCATATTTAGCTTGTGATCTGCTATGACCCCAAGATCATTTTGCTAGGCAGTCATTTCCCATTTTGTATGTGTGCAACTAATTGTTCTTTGATAAGTGGAATACTTTGCATTTATCCTTATTGAATTTCATTCTATTTACTTCAGCCCATTTCTCCACTTTGTACAGATCACTTTGAGTTTTAATCGTATTCCCCAATGCACTTGATGTTCCTCCCAGCTTGATATCTTCTGCAAAATTTATAAGTGTACCCTCTATGCCCTTATGTAAATCACTGATGAGTAAACACGAGTAAGGGTATTACAGTTTGGCCCTGTATTGTTACAATAAAGGCAGTTTAGTGTCTGTGGTTCCAAATTAGATGGAACAGATTGGAAGACTGAAAGTGAGGGAGGGAAGAAGGGAGAGGAGTTACATTTTTTCTCTTCTTGCATCACTGTAAAACAGAATTAAGGTTGACTGAATATCTTAGCTGTGCCTTAATGTGTTTGGATTTCTTGTAAGTTTAACTTTTACTCACAATTTCCCTGGTTTGTAATGTTTATGTGAGGGATAATTTTGACATTTTTTTTTGGCCTTAAATACTGATATGCACTCTCAACTTTAACTCCAGTTAATATAGCTCTTTAGCTGTGAATACATATTAAAACTATATATTACGACTCATATGTTTAAATGTTGCAAATAAGTGGATTTTGGTGAGACCTCAGGAACCCCATTTTTAGTTTCTCCACTAAATCTTAGGGAGTGCTGGGAAGATTTCCCTGCCTGTATTGGACTTCATACATTCCCTGAATTATCCTTACATTTTAAGTATCTGGAAAGTACCAAATGTCAGGGATTGTTTAAAAAATTTACAACGGAAGGCTACTGATGGGCACTCCCTTCAGCTCCCTTCCCACATTTGAAATCACACAAGCTGAACACAAGTTTTTCACAATCTGGGCATTATATTTTCAAAGAACAGTGTTCCTCTTAAAATGCATTTTAGTTGGCCAAGTGTTTTATTCTTGTGTTTTGAGGGGGATTTTGCCTTCTTGTTTATGGTTATGAGTAAGGAATTTTGTTTAAATAGAAAAATAAAATTAATAGCTTCCCCAGGCACCTTCCACAAACACACACACTATTGGCACACAGGATTTATCATAGGCCAGGAATAGAATAATTTTTATAAGAGCCATTGGCAAGACATCACATGTTTTTCTTGAAATGTCAACTTTTCCCAGAAAAGGATGAATTGTGGCCAGTCAATATATTTCTCATCTGCTTTCTTATAGAGCTCATCAGCTGAAATTTAGCTTTGCGGATTGGCTTTCATACATGATTCCACTCACTAGTTAGAACTATAGGCTATATCAGTTTCACCTCTTCTCTATGCTATAGTGCCACAACTGCTAATTCATGATTTCCAGGCCAGGCTTTTGACAGATTTTTTCCATTAAATCATGAATCTGCAAAATGTACATCTTCGGTACATTGGCGGTATCTATTAAGGAATGATCTAATGGTTAGGTCCTTAGCCTGGGACTAGGGACACACAGGTTCACTTCTGTACTCTACCAGAGACTCCATGTGATCTAGGACAAGTCACTTACTTACTCTCTCTGCTTCAGTTCCAGTCTGTGAAATGAGGATTATATCACTGTTCTACCTCACAGGGATGTTGTGAGGCATTAAAGACTGTGAGGTGCTCAAAAGCAATGGTCATGGAAGTAATATAAGTACATTAGATAAATAGAATTCTTCCTGTATCCAAAACAATGAATTATAACTCTCCTTCCACATATTAATGAACAAAAAAATGACCTGTACTTAAAAGGTAGAATAAAATTCTCCATGCCGTATTTTTGCTACCATATGTTCAAGAAGTCCTCAGCCACTTTGAATATGTTATTAAATACACTGCTTCCCAACAGTCAATTTGTCTAGCCAAAAAAGAATGAAATACTATAAAATAACCCTTATTTGGATCATCTTCTGAGAGTCTACAAATCCCTTCTTCCATTTTGTTAAAATGCCTCAGTCTCAGACTAAGCAGTATGATACACCCTCCACTTGGCACATACATAGCGATCCTCCTTTTATTAATAATGGGATTTTTGTGTGCCATGCCTTGGCTCAAATCCTACCATCCTTGCTCCATCTTTTTCTTTCAGAAGCAAAACTTCCTTTTATAAAAGGGGGATTTCTGTGACTGAGAGCTGCTGGGTTTGGCTCACTGAGTAAGGATGGTACACAGTGGCCTTCATTCAGTAGCTTTCAGGGAAGGAAGTCAAATCACATGGGTAAGGTCAGTCAGCTGCAGGAACCTGACTGAATTATGCTCCATGGCATGAAAATGTTAGATATGCCTATGAAATATTAGAGAAACTGCTAATTAAGGGGAAAATTAATAGTCAGATTTTGCTGACAAAAAGGTCTATCAAAAAAATAAAGGGCAACATTTCTTTCCTCTTTTTTACTTCAACATATTATCTTTTTTCTTTTTATTCCTCTATTTATTCATTCCTCACTTGCTTCTATCCCTTTGGGAGTGAGACACCTCTGATCATCCCTCTTCCTCCTTCTATGTAATCAAGAGTGTCAAGTAAAATATAATTGTGCAGACCACTGTTGGCTTGGTGCACTGCTCTTTTTTCCAGTTGACAGGCCGGCAGTGGTGCCAAATTACCTCATGTTTCAGATTACAGAAGAATTAGTTTTACAGAATAATCCTGTGAATATCAGTTACATCTACAACTGGGGATTTTTTTTTAAATGAGACTTGGATTGAATTATTATTAGACTTGAGACACAGGGCATATTCTCCACACTACATGAACTCTACTTAGGCATAGTGGAATGTCATCAGGAAGCTAGTTGTGGCATTCTGAGCCTGGTTTTCTGAGCCTGGCTTTCCTACTGCAAAGGCTAGGGGAACAGCTCTCACTTATACCACTGGGGACCTTGTATCCTCAAGGACCTTACCACAGTAGAAGATCAGACATAGAAGAGCTCTGCTCTGCCATGCCCACTCTCTTCCCTGCTACACCACTCCCCTGGAAAACCCGGGATAGCCAACCCATGTTCAAGGTGGAGGATTGCTGGAACAGGAGGCAGAAAGTTCCCCAACACAGTGGGAATTCTCCACTGCCCATCACCAGCAACTTTAAAGCAACTTTGCACTGCTAAAGTGGCCCGAGAGGACCAGAGAATGCACTAAGTTTTAGAAGAAAATATTTCAAGGAAAAGTGCATCCACTCTCTCTTTTAATGTGAGTGGATCAAGATATGGCATCAGATGCTAATTGTGTATAGTACCCACAGGGAGTATATGGAAATACAGAATCATTGGGCCACATCTTGAAGTCCTTACTCAGATTTAACAAGGCAGAGTTCCCAGTGATTTCTATAAAGAATTTTGCCTGAATTTGGCTTCATAGAACTGAGCCATGGAAATCAGAGAGAGAATTTAAAATCTTCACCCCAGCACATCATGTAAAATGACTTAATGACAGCAAAAGAGGAATAGTTTGTGCACGATACTTGATAATCCAAAAAGTAAAGTTCATAACAGAAGGCAATTTCTAGATAGTGCTGAATGACCATTTTTTCTACTGTGCCTGTCACTGCAGAATCTGAGAAATATGAATGAAATGAGCAAAACCTGCAGGATCAAAAATGTTTGGGTAGCTTTGACATTAAGTAGTTTTTGTGCACTTCTGCATGTCTTGGTTGGTTTTGCCCAGAATCAGATAGGGAAGAATAAAAAATTTGCTTTATGGTGCAAAGAATTTCTACCCAAATTGGAAGTAAGGAAGGAATTCTCATGAAAGAGCTTCTTGCTCTGAAACTTCTAGCTCAGTCTTTGTGCTATTCTGATAGTTTTAGGCTGCTCTAAGTTAAAACAGGGACAAAAACAGGCCCCTGTCTGGCCCCAGGATCAAGGGAGCAGAAAGGTGGCTGAAAGCTGACTTTCCCTTCCCATCACTTGGGACCTGCAATTGGCTGGACCCAAGGATTTGTTTCTTAATATAGCAAAATAATAAAAACAAGATTTTAGATAGAAGTTCATATTTCTGCATCCTCTTCCCACAGCCAAATTTCCCATTGACATGATTCACTTTACAACTGATGTCAGTGGAAACTTTTGGCAAGGACTGTAGGATTGGGTCTAATTATGAACAGTAAAAGGGTGGGACGTCTATGCAAAAGAAATACTGCACAAGCTCTCAACCAACATTAATATTGCATTGACAATTAAAAGCAAAATAATTAATACTGAATACGCTTTTAAACATTTACATATGTGATACAACTACTCAGCCAAAACTGAAGTAGGATGGAGACTATTAGTTTATTTATTTGTGTACAACATTTAATATATTTAGCCAGTCTCTATTCTGTTGACCCTAACAATCATAAAATCTATTCCCACATATAAATATTAAATGTATTGTTTAATTATTAAATTTTAAAGTTTCTCCTCTGAACTATTTTAAAAATGTATTCTAAATGAATAAATAAATAGTTTTTATCTGACTTGAAAGACAGTTAAAAGTCAGATGAAAATCATTAAGATTTAATATTGGTGTTATAGGTTTAATTTTAAATGCCTAAGATTCCTTTTATGATTGTTAAACCAGCATAGTAGCAAGAAGAGGGTGGAGACCCTGTAATTTAAATTACCAAACATTTATGTCAGCTACACAATGTTAAAGATATGGGCTTAAACATTGAAAAGTCAGGAAATAAAAAAGTAAAATTCATGGACTATCACTATAAGTCACATTGCACACTATGTTCATATGGTATGATAAAGCTGAAGATGTATAGCTCACTGTGACGGGGTGGGTTTACCCCACACTGAAAGAGTTAATCATACCCTGTGGGCGGCGGAAGTCCTGCCCCCCAGACTCTGCTGGGTATGCTCCGACTGTTGCCCTAGGATAAAAGGGAGCAGCCTAGCTCATTCTGGGGAGGCTGCTGAGAAGGAAAAAGGCCAGGCCATGAGCCCCTGGTTGTGAAGCCCTTCAGCCCTGAGTTGGAGGAACTGGAGACACTGGAGAACTGAACCGAGACCTGTGGAATGCTGTCGATGGACTGGAGGCCAACCCCCAGTGAGATGCTGATGAACCCTGAGATGCTGAGAGAACCCTGAGAATAAGATGAGCTCCAGATAAAAGTGGCAGGGGCAGTGGCGGAGTTAGGAAGTGGCCCAGGGGCACGGGGTGAGTGATACCTCCCACCAATGGCAGGTCAGTGTGTTGGGGTGGGATCCCTGCTGACCTTGATGGAGGCCACTGCCACCATGGACAGGGCCCTGGGCTGGGATGCAGTGAAGTCGGGCGGGTCCAGGATTTCATAGCTCTCCTGCCACTCCTTTTGGGGTGATATCACAGCCCTGACTCAAGGGCACGTATTGACTCTGGCTGCTAGGCCTCGTAATGCTGACTCAAGGGCGCGTATTGACTCTGTCTGCTAGGCCTCATAATGCTGACGCAAGGGCGCATATTGACTCTGACCAGTAGGTCACACAGCCCTGACCCGAAGGCAGTTATTGACTCTGACCTTTAGGCCGCACTGTCCTAGTCCCAAGGGTGGTTACTCTGATCCTGTCCCTTGAGAAACACAACTGAGGGGAGACCAGCTGGATAGACTGCAACCACAGGATTGCGTCACAGCCCGGTCAACCCCCTAACTTCCCCACCGAGGGGGGACGGGGTGGGCTTATCCCATGGCACTCACTAATATTCATTCATTTGAATTTAAAAGGAACTTTCATAGATTTTAAGGCCAGAAGGGACCATTATGGTAATCTAGTCTGACCTCCTGCTCATCACAGGACACTAAATCCTACCCTGCATCCAGGCCAATGACTTGTATTAGCCCGAACTATTGTGTACTACTGGCAGGGAACAGGAGGCAGTGAAGTGCATCAGTGCTGGAGGCTCCAGCAATGGTGGGGGATTGATTTGGTGAGCCATATGCCTCCTGGTGTCACATCACCATCTGTGGCCATCTTTGATGCTTCAGAGGAAGAAGAGGGTAGGGAGGGGAAATCAGAATCCATCAGAGGGAGCAGTTTCTTTTCTGACCCCTACAGATTACTGACTGAAGCTCTGAAGCATGAGATTTAGGACATAAAACATAGGATTGGGAAGAACCCCGCTGAGCCATCAAGCTCAAGCACCTGCCATCTCAGGCAACCATGTCACACAATCACATTCATACATTTATCAAGATCTTTCTTAAAACTAATTCAATTATTTGCCCCCACTACACCTTTGGAGAGGCTGTTCCATAACCTCACTCCTGTGATGGTTAGAAACATTCTTCTAACTGCTAGCCTAACTTTAACCATGGCCAACTTAAACCTATTTGTTCCTGTGCCAACATTTTCCTTAGCTTGAAAGGGTGTAAGATGGTATTGACCTCAGTGGGCTTGGATGGTCCCCACACTGATTAGGGTTCTCATTCTGCTCTCACTTACACTATCTTTACACCAGTGTAATTCATAGACTTGGATGGAGTGTACTGGAGAGGGGAATGAAACCTGTTGTGTACATTAATCACCTTACACATAAGCTAATTGACATTCAGAATCTTTTACAACTAAATACAACAATTCTGCTGCCCAGGGCATCTAAAATGGCATAATTTACATGTCATGGAATCAGAAGACGGTCAAAGCAGAGCAGATACTATTGTAACTTACACCGTACGCTGCAGATCAAGAAAAAAGCATGTAAATTACACCAGTTGCAACCCACTTAAATAGCAGTAGAGGGAGTAGGTAGATCTAAGCAGATCTGATGGCAGGGGGTATCACTTACATATCACCTTTGAACTTAATGTTGTGATATTAACCCTCTTATTGAATTTCAGTCTCAGGAGCAATGAGCTCCTAAATCAATCAGCAAATTGAAGAGTTTAAAAAAGCTTCCTGTCAAATTCACTGTTTCGTTTGAGCCAAAACATTTTGTTTCAATTTGGAGCATTTTTTTAACATTTAAAAAAAACTAAATAAAATCAAAAGAAAATTTTGAAAATTCATTTCAATTTTGAAAAAAAGTCAAATGTTTTGTTTCAAAAAAGTCAAACAAACATTTTGATTTCTTCTGGTTTGTGGTTGCTGTTTTGGTTTTCCAACAAACAATTCAGTGAAACAGACACAAATTCACAAAAGAGTGCTCCAGAGGAGTAACCCCTAAGGCTATATCCTCCAGTAGATGTTCCATACATTCCACCATTTGTGGTCAGAAGAGATATGAGACACAGTATCTGTTACAGTGCAGCAAACCTACTGTGAATACATTCTTCCTATACCATCATTCCAAATTATGTATTATTTTAACTTCAAAAGTAATATAACTACTGTGAAGGTTCTAAGGGTAGAAACATAATTGGCTTCTAGTCAGACAACCTGTGCAGCCTGCTTTTTCATTTTATGGAGTCTCACTGGAAGTCTGCTGCTGTTCTAATTAAACCTCGGGATTTTCTTCTGTCATGACAAGGACAAGCTGTATGGTTCTAAGTGGGGTCTGATGTTTTCATAATAAGCTTTGCCAGAGACTTGTCAAGCTTAACTCAGGTTGATATGGGAATCCATCAAATATGTTGAAGTTAACAGTGATAAAGCTAGAAACCTTTGAATTTTTTTACAATTAGCTTCAGTACAATGTATTATTTCCACTTACCATCTTATTTAAATCTGTATCACTTGTTTCTTTCAAAATATTTAGCAATTTTTAATAGTAAAATCATGATTTGAACTTGTAGAGTATCTTATATTGGAGGATCTTCCAGTGCTGCATGAAAATAGGTAATATTGGTTTGAAAAGGGAAAGTAAAAGCACAAAGAATAAATGACTTGTCCCAGATCACAGAGAAAGCTGGAGGCAGATATATAACCCATGACACCTGCCTGCTAGGCTAAATGCAGAGTGAGTCTTGATAAGTCCATGATAGGCTACAGGGAGTCTAAGCTGATATAATTTACATTTTCCTCTGACCCTCTCAATGTGTGTATCTCATTGATCCGGACATCTTCCTGATTCCCATAGATCCGTCCCCTGACTAAATCTATAGGTATCTAGAGGGAGTGCCACACATAGGAAGTAAGGAGATTTATGGTGCCCCATTGCTGTGCCAATTACTTCTGCTGCTGCTTTCAGTGTGGATGGAGACAGACTTGCAGTCCCACCACATCCCCCCTGTCACTGTGCAGGTGGGCAGAGGGAGTGGGGAATGGTGGATGTCGTTACTCCAAGCCCCCCATGTGTTGGCAGCAGAGACTCTTCATTCCGTGCCCAGAGCCAAGTGAGAGCAGGTGGGCAATTATGAGTAGAGCCAGGCAAAATTTTTTAATCCAAATTTTTTTATCAAAAAATGCAGATCCAGCGACATTCTAGGGGTGCCAAACATAGCAATAGGGATAAGTGATGGTCTCTTGTGAATTGTGCTCTGCCTTTCGCTACCAGGAACTTGTGACTTAAACAGACATGTAAACAATTCAAATAATTTTTCCAGATGCCAAGAGTAGTTTTCTTCTTTTATAGTTTTTTTCTTATGTTTTTCAAGCAATTAAGAACATAATCCAGCCCAGCCTACCTGTAAGTAAACTGTAGCCCTGTGAATTTTCTGTCTACATATCTTATCTAGTATATAGATGTCTTATAAATAGCTATATAAGCATACAGTTTTATTTCAGTATTTCAGGACAATGTCTTTTTGTCTATATTATTGTACTCAAATATATTGTTGCTCCTTTCGGCCCAAGTGGTTAGCCAACGTTTGGGGCCTTGTGGATGGTTTCCATTAGGAGGAGAAATTGATGATAGTCAGGTATTTGAGTTTTAATATAGCTAAATGTAAATGTATACAAGTAGGAACAAAGAAAGTGGGCCATACTTACAGGATGGGGGACTCTATCCTGGGAAACAGTGACTCTGAAAAAGGTATGTGGTTTGTGGTGAATAATTGGCTGAACATGAGCTATCAGTGTGATACTGTGGCCAAAAGTGCTAACATGATCTTTAGATGCATAAACAGGAGAATCTTGAGTAGGAGATTGGCCCAATTTCTGTGGTGAAAGAGACAAGCTTTCAAGCTAAACAAAGCAATTTCCTTGTTCACAATTACCAGCCTCTTTTCAGCCAGCATTCTGCCCAAAAGAAGTTTTATGTCTTGGGTTTCTCCAAGGGCTTCTCTGGTTGTCTTCTCGCTTTTCTGGTGCTGTCTGCTTCTGACTCACCCAAACATACACTGCTCCTATGTTGCACTCAGCCCCCAGGAAAAACCCCTCTGCCTAGCTAGCTCAACTTCTGATCAATTTTACACATGACTTAGTCTCTTGAATGGTATTTACTATTGTTTCAGCTATCTTACTCCATAAAGAAGCTAAATTACCTCTTACATTTATCTTGAGCAAAGGATGGCTAGCATGCCCTTCAGCTTCAGTGAGGTCTGTGATTGCCTATAGAGCAAAGATATGAATGCTGGCAGCCACCAACCCAATATCAACAATAGCATTAAAGGATCAGTTTAGCTGCCTCTGCTCTGAAGCTAAGATTTAAAAGAGTTGTGCAAATTGTTCAAAATGAAATGCAAAGATGCAAAAATGCACATGGAGATGAACCAAAACATTTTACAAATTTGTCAGATCATTTTATTTAGGAAAGAAATCCACAAAGGTTCCAAACATTTTGTGATTTTTTCTATCCAAAGTGGCTTCTTGTTTTGAATTTATTTCATTTTTAGTTTTAAAAATTTAAACGGTTTTTAAAAAAACCCTAAAAAATTAAACAAAAATAGTTTTTTTGACCCAAAAGAATTTTTTTAACTTTTTTGGTTCACACACACACAAAATTCAATTTGGTTCAAACTGAAACAAATTTTCTTTTCATTTTTGGTTTAGCCATTGAACCAAAAAACTGGTTTCACATAGCCCTAAATATAACTAAGCTGGATGATCCATTTCACCTTCAGTCCTTTCTGCCGCAAGCAAAAACCTCATAGTGCATTGCACTGCATGTTCTGGATAGCATCCTGTGACCAGGTTCTCCTAACACTCAGTCTCACTAAGTCAAGCACAAAAGTTATCAAGAAAAAAAGAGCAGAGGACTGGAGAACTAAATACATAAAGCTTAGCAATGAGATGACTCGGGAATGAGTCAGTCTACAAATATTTAAAGAGAAAGAAAATATATAATGTGATACATGGGGGATAGAAGACGAAAAGAGAAAATTGCTGGCAGATTGATGATCAGAAGATAATGGGTTAACACTGACCTGAGCTGCTGCTGTTTGGAAAGTGGGGTGGCTTCCGTTTTCACCAGAGTGGATTGCAGATTGTTGGAACCAAGGAAGTTGGTCCCTGGAATTGTGGGATACTTCCGACTGACTCCCAGGACCCAAATCAAGAGGGGTTGAATCTGCACTGCAAAGCAATAGGGTTCAGACCTTGCATCCTGGCTTAACTTGAGCTTGGACTCTCCAGCTCTGAAGGAGCGTGGGACCTTGGGGCTGAGCCCTGGATTAGCACAAATGCAATGTAGTCACAAAGGGTGAGGGGTTAAATTTGAGCCCAGGCTGAAGCATAGGATTATTGCATACACAATAAGGCTAAGCCTTAAATCTACTCAGAAACTGAAGTTCATCAGAATGTAAAAGTCCCTCTTTCATCCTGGGGTTTTTCACTATTAATATATGACACCAATGCTCTGTGATCTGCAATGGCCACCAGTTGATTTTTCAGGTGCTGGTTATAACTATAAAGCCCTAAATGGCTTGAGACCTGCCTATTTGCAAGATTGCCTCTCTCTCTCCCTGTAGAATGCTGCCACAGTTGTGTTTGGTGGAGGCACCTGCGCTGAGGTCCCCTTTGTTTAAAAGGCAGAATATTCCTTTTAAGCAGCTCTCACCTCTCAAATTCACTCCCCAAGTGGGTCCTAAATAGCTCATATTTCTTGACCTTGGGGCAAGCAACAAGGCTCATCTCTCTCCCCCAGCTTTTAAGAAGGAAGGGGATGTGTGAGGGCTGGTGTCTGTGCACTGGGGGGTATTTGTTGGTGGGATGATTTTTTGTGTTTGCTGCTGGTTGGTTATTTTTTGGTTTTGTGGAGGGACTGGTTTTTGTTTGGGGTTTTTTTAATATGTAGTAGTATGACTATTTTTAACAAGTCTAAGGCAGCTAGAGCTATTGATTGGTTGGTTTTTGTGTGTCATAAATAAATGACTGCCGCCTATGTGAATACATAAGCATGTTGTCATTGCAAAATATAAACAATCCCATAATTGTGATGTATAATGAAATAACCAAGTTTTGCTTGGTCAGACTCCATGGGACAGATGAATGGAGATGGTTTGTTCCCACCCAATGTGAGGCCTCCCATTTCCTTTTATAGCTGGCCTGGAAATGGCTGACCCCCACTTTGTAGCCTTTTTGGATAGGATCTGGACCATCTGGACCACAGAGCCTAATTCACATCTTGCTTATAGTAGTTTTACATCAGTGTAACTCCTTTGACTTCATTTAAGTTACTCCTGATTTACATTTATGTAAGTGACAAGAGAATCAGTCTTATGAAGGCTAAAACAGGGAAATGTCATAACAAGAATATTAGTGTCTTCACAACTTAAATATAAAGATAGTCAAATATATGTTTTAGAGAAGAAACAATAGGATAAGTGATTTAATTGAATGGCTAATGCTTCCATAATTATACAGCTCAAACAGTGTGCAAGAACTGTAACAGTTTTTTACTAGCTTAGCTGCCTTGCCTATATCATAAGAAAGTACAAATTATCTACTGCCCAGTACTATGCTGAGAGCCGACAAAGTCTCATGGGGACTAATTCATTCCTCAGCAAAGCTACGGCAGGAAAGGACTTGGCATTTCATCTCTCAGCTACATATGATCAGAGATCCACTTCCAAACATATAGGTTAGCCTCTGGGATTACGATGTAACATGCCAAGTGGCTGTATGTCTGACAGTCGGACTCCCAGGGGTGTAGCTCTTTATCTAGAACTAAAATCTATTCAGAAATTCTACAGATCATTCAATAACAAAAAGAAGGCATCTAGAATGACATGGTGGTGCAGTTAGTTCAGGTTGTTACAGAATTCAGTTTGGTAGGATTATTAAACCTTTATTTTGTAAAAATCTGACCTCAGCAGTGTTAATAAAAAGAACTAAGCTGGCTCTGAGTTTGGACGGGGACTCAATAAGCTCTCACTAAGTGACTTTGTTTCCTGAGTGGACAGAAGATCCAACAGATCATCATTTAAGTCTTGTAGCAACAGTATCATAGTGACTGCTCAATGTGTTCCATGCCTGCCGCTGCCCCAGACCTGCTTCCTGTACGACTCGTTGCTCCAACCTATGCCTGTTCCCACTGCAACCCTCGTCTACCTTCTTCTGAACCCCCTGACTATTCAGCCTGACCCCTGGCTTGCGCTCCAGTTCTGTTCTGACTGCTGGCTCCAGCCACTTGCTTCTCTCCTAACCACAACACCCATTTTGTTCTGACTTCTACCTTTTAATGTAGTCCCGACTAGGTCTCTGTTTCTCCCCTCCAGCTCTGTGTGACCACTAGGCATGCTGCCTATTGTGACTACGAGGTCACACTACCTGCACTCCAGTGTGTAACAGTTAAGGCAGAATAACTTTCAAATACAGTAGAACCACAGAGTTATGAGCACCAGAGTTACCAACTAACTGCTCAACCACACACCTCATTTGGAACTGGAAGTATGCACCCAGGAATCAGCAGAGACCAAAAAAAAAAAAAAAAAATACAGTTCAGCACTGTGTTAAACATCAACTATTACAAAAGGGAAAGTTTTAAAAAAAGATTTAAGTTAAGAACTTGCTGTGCTTGTCATCCTTTGTTTTAAGGAAGTGCCCGGAGCTTCAGTGTGAGACAATGTGCAAGAATGGTTTCTGTGCCCCTCCAAAGATGAGACAAATGGATACAATAAACAGACAAGGGATGCATAAGAAAAAGTGGCCGTCACAGCATACTAGCTGCCTAATCACTGAGGAGTCTTTTGTAAAGTCACTGCACTGGTACATTTTAAGGAATTATATGAATGGGGACAGCATGATGGATCAGCAGATTTTTATGGGTAATCCTTCCACACAAAAAGGAAGGTGTGAGAGAGTGTAAAGGAGCTTGTTGGAAATTTGATAAAGTTGGTAATCCAGGCTAGCATTATTGGTAGAACAAAAGTTGGAAGCTGAGGTTCAAGAACAGTTAAGAGAAACAGGAATATCTGGGATAGGCCCTGAAAAGCCTTAAAATGAAGACCATTATCTTGCGTTTGACAATGGGGAGTCAGTGAAGGGATGCAAACAAAGCAACTGAGCAGGTCAAAATGGCAAGCCAGGAAAATGGTCTTTGCAGCAGCATTGTGAATTGATGTAAATAGAAAAGATAATATTTGCCAAAGCCAGAAAGGAGATTGTTACAGTCAAGACAAGTGATGAAGGGCTGGGTGAGATTTAGCTATGAGATTGGGGGGATTGTGTGTGTGTATGTGTGGTTTTTTTAAGAGATGGTGGACAGGAAGAAGCAGCAAGTTTTAAACACTGCATGAATGTGGGCCTAGAGAGAGCAAACATTAAAGCAATGTCCAAGTTACAGGCTTCAGCGACAGCCTCATATTTGATGCATGTAGGCCCTGGTCTAGCAAAGTAGTGTAGAAAGTGCTTAGTTTTAAGCATGTTAGAAATCTCACTGAAGTCAAGTGAATCAAAATTTGAGAAAGAGATTCAATATTTTCTTAGCAAACAGGAAAAATCAGAGATGCCATTCTCCATCTATTTTCTTAGTGATGAGAACTTTTTCAGACCTCTAATTTTGCAGTAATAGCACAGGACTGGGAGTCAGGATGGCTGTGTTCTTTATCTGTATGCTTCCTGTGTAACTTTAAATCAAGTTACTTCCTGTTTCTAGGCCTCTGTTTCTCTGTCTGTAAAATGAGGAGATAATACCTATCTCTCAGATAAGTAATGTTGCTTGATTAATTTATGTTTGTAAAGTGCCATGAAATGTCTAAGTATATATATGTTTCAGATACATATAGTATTTTGTCACTTGGAAATCTTATACGGGTACTTTCAATGTAATCTATTTGGCATTTGATGAAAGGGCAAAACTTAATCAGTAGAAGCAGCATATTTCAGAATTTGGCATCTACACTGTGGCAATCAAAGATATGGTCCAGTAGATAACTGATCTGGTTGAATATTATTCAAGAAGGGTTCAGAATCAGTAGGAAAAAAATGCTGATAAACAGGAGCTAAGGTTATAACTGTGGTTGGTCAGTTTTCATATAATGAGTATTTAGGTGCAGATTACTTAGGGATCTATTTTGCTAGCATTACTCATTGTGTTCACCCTGTAAGAAGTCTTATTGAAATCAGTGGCATTCCTCACAAAAAATGGAACTAATCAATATAACTATGGGTGGGAGAATCAGGCTTTTAATAAGCAAAATCACATTGTAATATCATCTAACCGTGTCCCTGTAGCTGAACACTCCGTATTTGATTGTAAAGCAAATGGAAACCATAATTTGTGAAGCAATAAAACATACAGGTGTCACACCGCAGGCTATATTTCATCTCAGGAACCAATAAAATGAATCATATCTCGCCAGAACATGGCATGAGCCCCCTTTCATCATAAAGGTAGCTCTTTGGCACTAGGAGTCATGGTATCCTAATAGGAGTGCTAACGTGCTATAGGCAGAGCTATCAGACCCTGCAACACCTAGGCTGTTAATGCAAATAAAAGCTACTGCAGGACTACCAGACACATTCTATAAATGGGTAGACAGGGACCTTCACACTTAAAAGCATTCCAGTCACTAGCTTATATTGGCTTTAGGCCTGAGTGAAGTATGTAAGCATCACGTGTCTGTGGACATGTCTGGGATCCTAATGACAAAGATCAAGTTGCTCTGCTGATTCACTTACTTTAAACCACAAAGTATGAATGATACACTTGCTCAGAAACAGACTTGTACTTGCGTGACACCATTCTTGTCTCTTTGAGGATCCAGAGGATAGGGCAATAGCTTGTCTGCCCTGAGGGATCACTTGTGTAGAGTACCACAGGGTTCGATTCTGTCACTGCTCCTGCACTATATGTATGTGTGCCTGTCACACAGCTCTATATCATTTTCTTAGATCCAGAGGGTAAGGCTGATTTGCTTTCCTAAAGCCTACCAGTGCCTGAGGCTGGTATAAGAGCTAGGTGGCTGAAACCTATCACAGACTAGAGAGAAAAAAAATATTGGTAAGTTGGAGGAAATTGTGAAGGAGAAATCCATTGGCCCTCTGGTATTTTGCCTTGACTGTTACAATGTCTTTGCTACTCAAATTCAACCTATTGAATGTCTTATTGAGCCTTTGGCAGCTTCTATATGTTGAAATAGTTATCAGGGACCAGGTATATTTTGCCAACTGTCTGTAGTAGGCAAGAAATGTCCCTTTTCTTTCAGATGTGGCCATGAGCAGTTATTGAAGCCTTTTGTCTAGCCATATTGGATTAATGCAATGGACTCAGACAATTCAGCTAACGCATAATGGGCAGTAGTACTCTCTACAGAAAGGACATTATATTTGTGCTGTACAGACTTTATTAGCCTCAAAATTATTTCTGGTTGCCAGTCAACTTTCTTATCTATAAGCCCATTCTTGGTTTGGATCCCATATATTTTAGGGCTTGTCTACACAAGGACATCAAGGAAAGGCAATCTGAATTAACTAAATGTGTGAATTCAAAGTGGAACAGTTAAACTGCATTAAATCCTTATGTGAACACCTTCTTTCAAAATTAAAGTGGTCTTAATTGAGTTAGGTTTAATTAACTTCCAAACTGAATTAAACTAAACTGAATTAAGGCATTTTAATTTTGAACAGCATCATCCACACAGGGATTTAATGTGGTTTAATACACTTCAAATTAACACCTTTAGTTAATTTGGATTAATATTCCTGTATGTCCCTGTATAGACAAGCTCTCTGCGCAGCTGACAAGCAAGGGATTTGTGATGACATTACCACCAGCTATCTCCGTGTTTAGAGTGGTTTATAAGCCTGAATAGTCCCTAGTTTATTATTTACTTCTATTGCATGGATCATTCTGTAGGTGAATATTCTCACCTCTAGAAATCTTCCTTCTCATCCAATATTCTGGACTGACAGAAATTGAGTTTGTTTGCCTCCAGAGCTTGATACAAAGCCCATCTGTTTACCTAGGTTTTTTTCTGGGATGGTGAGATGAATAGGAGGAGTCCCAGGTTCTGATGGTTGGAGAGTTATAGTGTTAACATCTGGGTTAAGTATGAATAACTAAATATTTCTGCATGTGCACAGTATTTTTTATCCCGTTTTGTTTTTTTCAGCTAGCAAGACTTGTAATGGTATAGGAAGTGTTTGCTCTTAATCTCACCATTTTTGTTGTAAGGAAAAGATCAAGAATCATATTCATTACTACTGTATTTGACTACTACTGAGTTAGCTAGAATTGCTGATGCTTTCTCTTTGACTTGTTGGTCATTGTTATACTGGAAAAGGAATACAAGATACATTGATTTGTTGTGCAACAGTCAAGAACCTAGTCAGCCTGTAGCTAAATTGCTTGAACACTAAATATCTCAGAAATATTTTTATAATCTTCAGAGGGAAAAGGAATCAAAACTTGGAACCATATTTAGACAAATTCTGCTCTCCGTTCAAGGGAGAATCTGGACTCACTTCAGTAAAGCCATTGGCTTCAGTGCACTTCAGATTTATGTTGATAAAACAGACAAGAAAATTTGGCCCATGGCCTCAGCTCTAGTAAATTCAAGCGGTGCCTCTCAAGAAATGATTCAACAAGCACTATATGGGAAATATGCCAAAAATCAGTACTGTTTGCAATACAACTTCCACTTAACGAATCATATCCAGGTGCCACATTAAAAAAAAATAGTCCAAATACCTCTGCACATCATATCATGAGAGAACACAAAGCAGCAATAAGCAACTCTGTGGAACTGCAAATAGGGAAACTCTGGTATTAAATAGCATTAAGGTAGCTAGTGACTTTCATCAGTTTATGATTCCATTTTTTTAAAGTTCGATGTGTTTTCTAGGAACTTATTCAGTTTAATTTGGACCCAGAGTCTGGCATTTGTAGTCAGAACATTTTATTCAGAATCAATATATTTAATCTTTTTTCATATTTATTTATCTTCAGCTTTTATCAGCTCATATGAGAGCACAAACAGTATCATGGCATGGCTTTCATAATCCAAATATGAACTACATTAAAGAAGCTCCACCTAGATCGGTACATATCGGTTTACTGTATGTGTAACAGTGACATGGAAAAGACAGTGTGGATAAGCTTCATTTTTGCATCTCATTTTTGCATTATGCTTACACCAAAACAAAGCTACATGCTGGCTTAACTGGATCAAGGCCTATGAGAGCATCATCATGTTGTGTATATGCAATCTGACCCTACCTACATAACCATAACATTTTCTTCAGGAAGGTTTCTCAACTGCAAGATGGAACTTGGAGCCCATCCCAGAATAGCTAATAACCCAGTGGTTAGGGCACTCACTAGGGAGGTGGACTACTGTGCTCATTCAAGTCCTTGCTCTGCCTGATTGAGAGCAGAGACTTGAGTCTGAGTGTCCCTGACCATTTGGCTATTCTGGGGTGCTGTCTCTTGCTCTCAAAATTTTTCTCAAAAAAAAAAAAAGAAAGGTCTTGGGTTTGTTCCCCATCAGAATGGAAACATACCAAAACTTCAGATTTTTCACAAAAATAAATTGTTTTCCAGCCTTCCCTTGTTACCACCATTGCAATATAGGTGAGTGCATAAGCATGGATTTCCTCTGGTGGCTCCTTGAGAGTTTCCCTTTGGTAACTGTCTAGCTATATGAAACTTACCTTTTTCAAAAGCTGTAGAGTTTTTTGTGGGTTTGGTTTTTATGATCACTGTTCAGCTTCTTTGCTCTTCCTATTTCTATGTAATTTTCTATCTTAGCTCTCCTGGATTTTGATGTTACACTTCATGTTAGGATCTTTTATGCACTGGGCACTTTATAAATAAAATGTTGATTCAAATTCAATCTTGAATATTGTTAATCCTAGGCACAACAATGAGCTGTTTTCATCTGAATATCCTCTTTCTGAAATAACATTGATATGAATAAACATGTTGTGTGCCTGCCTCTCTTCTTACACAAGTTGAAATTAATACAGGACATCAGAGTAAAAGGAGTTATTGCTTATGCATAGTGTATTTTAGCAAGAAGAGAGTCTGGACCAATTGTTCAGATATACATCAGTAAATGACTGAGTCAAATTCTGTCCTCCATTAACAGAAATCCATGAGACTCAAAGGCAAACTCTGGTTCTGAGACTGAAATAGTCAATAAGATAATTATTTCCATTGATGAAGCAACATGACACAGAGACTCTCTCAACAGGATCTGTCCAATACCTGAACATATGTCTGGAGCCATAACTTCTCACAAAGCCCTTAATAGGCAAGACCTTTTTCACAGGTTCACAGATTCCAAGGCCAGAAGGGACCACTGTGATCATCTAGATTGACCTCACATATAACACAGGCCACAGAACTGCACCACAATAATTTATAATGCATGTGTTTTAGGAAAACCTCTGCTCTTGATTAAAAAGTTTCAGTAATAGAGAATCCACCATGACCTTTGGTAAGTTGTTCCAGTGGGACACTATCCTCACTGTTTAAAACAAAAACAAAAACTTACAACTTATTTCCAGTCTGAATTTGTCTACCTTCAGTTTTTAGTCATTGCATCATGTTATACCTTTCTCTGCTAGACTAAAGAGCTCATTATTAAATAATGGGATGTAAGCTGTCTTTACATGTTGCCAGTGCTGCTTAAGAAAATATATAGTTTAAATATTCCTTGCCCCTTTAAGTAAATGTATAAGTAAAATAAGTTTGAAAGGAAACTTAAGGAAATAATTCTTCAAACAGCAAGCAGCTGTGAAGTGTTCTGCTACCTACTGTCCTGATAAATCTTTCAGAGTTTGGTTTGGTTTTTTAATGAAGTAAAAAAATTCCATTAGAGAACATTTCTGTGGGTGGTATCCCATGAAATTAAAATTAGTCCTGAAATAAGTTTTGGATTTATGTTTTAGGGTTTTTTCCACTGTCTTCTTCCCCTTCAACCTCCCTCCCCCCTGCCCACCAATCACACCAACCATAATCTTGAATAGCCTGCTAAAAGTATGATCTAATCTAGAACACTAATTTATACTGTGCATGCAAGTTGACATTTTATTTTGTTTTTGTTTGCACACCATAAAAGTGCATTTGCTTTATTTCTGATTGGTCTCTGTTAACCATGAATGTTTGGTGGAATCAATCAGCTAGTAACATTCTTCAGCCAGTCAACATTCATTGTGGGGCTTTAGTAATTTTTTTACACAGTAAAGTACATGAAATTATAGTTTCCGTTTCCTGGTTGTCTAAGCTTTAAAATTCTCTCATCTATATTTTTCCTGTGTGATGTCACATTAAGGATGTCTTATGCTTTCAGTACATCATCTTGAGGTTTTTGAAAATATGCTTCTTTAAAACAAGATGGAACAGATGTAAACTTTACTTCTTAACTGAATAGCTACAATTTTCTTCAAGACATAAAACAGTATTGTGAACTTTACTGAGAGTGTAGGAAGCTTCCAGAAGCTCGCTTTTTGGTGGCAAGAAGGTTAAATTTTTTTTTTAATAAAACAGTCACAAATCCCTGTGCACTTTTTTATTTGAAGAAAGTACTGTTGCTCCTGATTCACATGACCTTTTGGATTAAACTGTTAGACAGACTTTTAAATGATAATACATTTTCTTGTTAACTGTTTGAATTTCAGTGCAGGCACAACAAACAAACTTCACTAATCCCAACAGATGTTACATTGCCCAGCAAGTCACCAATTCTTACAATTCAGACTGACAAAAAAGCACTGTGAAAGAGTAAGTGATGTGTGTTACGAAACATATTTTAATGAAGGAACAAAATACAGTTTTTTTATAGCATTCTGCATCCTTAAAAGGACGGGATAAATAAATCATGTATATCCCAAGCCAAAGAGAAATAGAACTGACATTTTTTCTTAGTGCACATTAATGTAAATTGTAACACATCCATGTCAGTGTCTGTATTGATCTAAGTTCAGAAGATGCTTATATCTTTGGGATAGAGAGAGCAATCTTGGAGCTTTTCTAACGGCTTTAATTTAAGTTCCACTGATAAAACTCATCT
The DNA here is from genome assembly GCA_007922155.1 of Mesoclemmys tuberculata. Taxonomy (NCBI): domain Eukaryota; kingdom Metazoa; phylum Chordata; order Testudines; family Chelidae; genus Mesoclemmys; species Mesoclemmys tuberculata. The sequence goes on from ML675641.1 coordinate 1,866,621, forward strand.
ATATTATAGGTTTTTGGAACAGTTCCCAGCCCTGACCATTATCTATAAATTAATAGGAGTCATATACTTGCTTGTATGGGAAAGTATGTACAATAGCCTGAAGCAGATAGCAGAAGTCATATCTGTGATTTAGCTGGTTATTTGTAAAATGTTTAGACAATTGCAAAGCTTTGTAATGAGTTGCTTACACTGCCAGTGCAGCCATGGTTTTATTAGTACAAGGCATAAATTATATATATATATATATATATATATATAGTTTAATGAGAAAAATAACCTCAAAGATTTTGGAAAGCAGTCCTAAAGAGACTAATTATCCCTAGCCCAATCTCACAATCTTTTCTTGCCAGCATTTTAACTGTTCCATTGATCTTGGCAGAGGTCCCACCCTTGCATTGCTTGCATCCACTAAACACCCATTGAAAATAGATATACTTTGCATAATTTGGTATAAGTTCAGCAGCATTAAATTCTCAAAATATGTATCAGCTCTTGGAATATCATGTGCATGGCATACTGTAACATGAAACTCTTAGAGAAATTTGGAGCCCTAGTACCTCTCTCACCAGGTATATACAGAGAAATACATTTGTGCCCTAGTAAAACTTTATCTAAGGTGTAATGTTCAGCTTTATCATAGCATTGGCAGAATATTTTATCTAATTCAGTAGAACATAAGCTTCTGGTGTTTTTTAATATTGTATCTATTAACCCTGACTTTCTCCCTACATCAGGTTTCAGTGTCATGCTGACAGAAAGATCGGAAACCTGGGAGCCTCTTTTTACACTAGGATTCCCACCAGAGTTATCAGGAAGTCAGCTGAACTGGTGGTGTCACCAGTGGGATTTTTTTTTCTGCAATGCCTTAGTGCAGACAAAACCTATTACTTCAATGGATCTATGCTGCTTAACATCAGTTGAAGATCTGGCTCATTAAGACTTGAGCTAGACAAGGGTTAGGATGGAGCGTACATAGAGAGAGAGACTATCATATTCACCGGTCCTAGTTAGTTGAACACAGTGGAAGGTACTATCAAAATGTACAGTAAATCAAAAAATGTACAGTATGGTTACAACATGAGGCTTACATTTTTCCTAAATTGCTTGTATTCTCAAACGTATGCCTCATCATCCTAGACTACATCTGATTGCCAGAGTCCAGTTTAGCAAAGCTGAGTGCCCCAGTAATCCAAAAAAAGACTGTCGCTCAAAAGCCAGCTGTTCCACTTGAAACTTTTATACCTTGAAATCTTCCCTTCTCACTAGCCATACCCTTCATCATTCTCATAAACATAGGCCCCGCAGTCCCTGCACACCCAAAACTGCAACTTTAAAAAAAAAAAGTTGCGTTGAACAGCTATGTATGATTGAGTCCCTAATGGATAAGCATCTACCCTGCCAAAAATCTAAGCAAACTATTTGCTTTGACAAAGTAACAGACTCCTTCAAAACAGCAAGGCACAAATAAAATCAAGAAAGGTAAAGCAGAAGGTGAAATAAATAGTCATGTTTTCAGTCTATTACCTACAAGAAGCAGCTGCTCAAGCAGAGAGACAATCGGAGCAGCTTCTGCAAACCTTGCTACTAGTGTAAATCACTCCGAAACACTGGTTATTAATTAAAAAACCCTTGGGTTTGAACAACATAGATTTTAGTATGGGAGATGCTAAAATCATAAGGATTCCAAGGAGAAGATTCCTCAGAAGCTTGGAAGTGCCAGTCTTAACTCTGCCCTCCTAATGTGTATGAAGGGGCTTATCTAGATAAACATTTAGTGCACAGCTCTCTAGTATGCTGCAGCTTTAAACGCTAGTTTGCCACACACTGTTTGTTTGCCTAGGCAAACCTTAATACCAGAGCTTTTAATACATGATCACATAAAAGTGGAGTTTATTTTGAGCTTTCATATTCTGTTAATGCTGTTTTAAGAACTGATGCAAAGTTGATAAGAGTCACTGGGAATCTTACTATTGATTTCAGCGGGTTTTGTATCAAGCCCTCTAAAGGACAATATCATTTCAACTTTAATCTTCATTTCTTTTGTCCGAGACCATCCTTAGCTTTTAGACATGGAGGAGGGTGACCTAACTGGCCATGTTCCTAACTGAAAAGACTGACTTGATTCGGGTTTTCGTCAAAGTGAATTGCTATGATTCATCAGTGGTACTGATGCTCCTGACTATGCTGACAACTTCTTGGAAGTGTCTAAGGTTGTGCATAGGAGATTATGGGTTTGATACTGCATAATGGAGGTCAATGGGAGTGGACGTCACATTGACAAGAAAAACAAACCAGTCTTTTCCCATTTGCGGAAAAATAATCAGCGCTCTCAAATTCCAAAGAATACTTGTCATGAAGATTGCCAAAAAGTACAAGAATTTTCAGATCTCTGCATAGATACCGTGTTTCCCCAAAAATAACACCTACCCCGAAAATAAGCCCTAGCATGATTTTTCAGGATTTTTGGAGTATGCTTGAAATATAAGCCCTACTCCAAAAATAAGCCCTAGTTACAGTTTACAAGGGGTTCACAAGTAAAGGTCCCCATACGCTTTACACTCATGTCGGCCGAACCCGCCACTCGCGGCGGGTTCGGCCATCAGTGTAAAGTGTATGGGGCTTACCCCTCCCCTCCCCATAGAGAACACAGGAACGCTCGGCCGTGCCGAATGTTCCTGTGTATGGGGAGGACGGGAGAGATAACTGTCGGCCGAACGATCATTCGGCCGACAGTTATTGAAGGTGTATGGCCATCTTAAGGTTTGGCTAGTGTCAGGCTGTCACTCACACACAGATCGGGTACCGTAGTCCCGCTGGCATCACTCCACTCCTGAGCCCGAGCGTTGTGGCTGCTTCCGGTCACCAGGGGGAGCTGCAGTGGAACGCAGCTGAAACAGCAAGGGACCTGACAGTGACGCGCCTTTGACAGGAGTGACGTAGATCTGTGTGTGAGAGCCCGTCCACCATCGGCATTTGCCACCTCTAATTGTTTTGGGTCTGAGGTGGTCTGGTGAGTGTGATTCTTTTCCTGGTGAAGGGTGCCTGCTTTTCCTGGTGAAGGGTGCCTGTTTTTCTTGGTGAATAGACATCCACCATTTACTGCAGTACAGAAAAAGAAATACTGTATACTGTACTGGTACATTTTGACCCCCATACAACATGAGTTCAAAAAGAAAGAGCTATTCCATTGAGTACAAGAAAGGAATTGTGGAGGACTCCCAGGGCAAAAATCTTACTGCTTTCTGCAAAGAGAAGATGTTGAATATCCGAATGGTCCGAAAATGGCGAGCAGAGTATGATAACCTCAGTCAACAGGTGTGCAAGGGATATGCTAAGAAGCGCAAGTGTGGATCAGGTCGGCATCCATTATTTCCGGAGCTGGAAGACATGATCTGTGAATGGGTTGCTGACAGGAGAGCAAAGGCTTTGGTTGTGCGCAGGGCTGATATTCAAGAATTTGCCCTTGCAATGGCACCACAATTAGAAATATCCCCAGAAGATTTCAAAGCATAACATCACTGGCTGGATGGCTTCCTTCAGCGATGTGAACTGTCTCTAAGAAGATCCACAACACTGTTTAAGTTGGAAGATGCTGAAGTTATTAAACGTGCACTTGCATTCAAGTCCTTTGTTGATGGCATCGGCTTTTCTAAATACCAACTTTCCAACATGATTGCTATGAATGAAACTGCAGTGTTTATGGGCCAAGGATCACAAACGACAACTGATCAGCGGGGTGCCTCCTCAGTCTACGTTCCCTCCACTGGTTATGAAAGTGCACGTATTACCTGTATTTTGGCAATTCGTCTGGATGGAACTAAAGCCCCACCTCTAATTATTGCTAAGGGCAAGAAGGATAAGATTGAACGTGTTGCAGGCATTTATATTCTTGGAACCAAAAAAGCCTGGTGCACACAAGCAGTTATAAGGAAGTGGGTCAATTTAATGCTGCCGCTTGTTTTGCGAGGTGGCCAAAGAGGCCTGCTAGTCTGGGATTCAGCCAGTACACACCGCGCTAAAGACATGAAGAACTTCCTTCATGAGAGAAAAATAGATCAAATAATTATTCCCGCAGGAATGACTGCCTATCTCCAGACTCTTGATATTGCAATAAACAAGCCATTCAAAGACCATTTGCGTATGGAAATTAATGACTACATTGAAAATAGAATGGAGAGAAATCAGCGTAGCAACTTTGTGAAGCCTAGACTGCAAGAGGTTGTGACTTGGGTGAAGAATTCATGGGAGAAAATCACTGACAGTTGCGTTGCCAATGCGCTACGAGCAGGCTACATGGACAAGAGGTGCTCATTTAAGGAAAGCGCTATTGCTAGACATGAGAAATTGGGGCCAATGATTCTAAAGGCAATAGAGTCACAAGAAATTCACAATGGAATTCAGGGTTTGGAGAGTTATGATGATGTTCCAGAAGATGATGACATGTCTGTGTTTGAATAAATGTTGGTTTTTGTTCATGAATACCGGTTAATGCAGATTGTTGTACGGTACATGGAAAAAGGAAATAGGATCTCAAGAAATTCGTGATGGAATTCAGGGTTTGGAGAGTTATGATGATGTTCCAGAATGTGATGACATGATTATATTTGAATAAATGTTGATTTTTTGTTCAAGAATAAATGTGGATTGTTGTTCATGGAAAAAAATAAGACATCCCCTGAAAATAAGCCCTAACCCATCTTTCAGAGCAAAAAATAATATAACACCCTGTCTTATTTTCGGAGAAACATGGTAGTAAAGAAAGTGACACCACAAAATCATAGCTAGTCCTTGCAGATACTTGAAGTGGAAAAGTACTTTTCTAATTATCTCTTAGAGTTTCATACTGCTGCCCATCTCCGTAGTATCTGAGCTTCTTTCACATAATCAGTAGCAATAGCAACGTCATTGGTTGAGTCAGGGAGTCTTTAGTATTTCTCCCTTTATTGGGACAGAACTCTGGTTGGGGTAGGCTTGTATGTTTGGGAATAAATGGGATGTTTGAACTGTGAATGTCATTTATGGTGTGAAAGCTTTCACTCGGTGATGAGCATAACGAGCCTCTCTTGCCACCTACTAGGGGGTACACAGTGTTGGAAGCAGACATAATTCAGCTCTGTTGCACTAGAGAAGAGGCAAAATTCTGGAAATCTCTGCAAGGGGGATCTGCTCTACTGCTTTAAGATTGTTCTGGGGAAAACTCTTCAAAGATTCCCAGTGTTCAGCTTACTTACTACGGCTGCACTCATGAGGAAACGACCAAACCTTAAATGTTAACTCATGGGGTTTTCTTCTAATAGTGTAGGAAATTATTAATCCAAAGCCTTTCATCTTATATAGTATTACAATTGTAATGATCCTCTGCATCCTTTATCACACTGCACAGGACTAGAGTTCATCAAAGAAGGGTGTAAATAACATTAAACTGTCCACTACAAACTACTCCATGCAGCCAGGAGTAAATTCCACTAAGTGTATTACACAGCAGCCAAGGATAACTGATTTATAAATCCAACTGTCAGACTGCATCCTATATGTGGCTTCATCATACAATGGAAAGCTATAGTGGTTCTAGAAATAACTAAGTGAATGTTATGGACAGAACTTCCACATAAGAAAGACTGGTGCTATCAACAGGGTCCCTTTTAAAATGTGACTTTGGAAAGGCCTAATGAAGGACTGTACTGTGCATGTGTATAATGGTTGCAATTAGGGAGATGTGGAAGTATTAGGTTATAGAAATAATATACAAACATACAATAGAACTGCTACAGTGACATAATAGTAGTGAAGAAAAGAATGATATACTTATGCAAATAATTAGTCCTGCTAATTGCTGCCATAATCAAATGAAAACAAGGTTTCTGAACACATTTTGAGGTCTCTCTCTTGATTTTCCTGCTTCTCAGTTTCAATGAGTTTCTTGAGCTGGGTTTAACTTGAGTGGACTAAAATGTAGTAAAGTTCACTGCAGTAATCTTACACTCAGTCCTCTTAGCTACTTCGCTCTGCCATCTTTGATACTGCACCTTCTAGTCTCCCTGCAATTGTTCATCAGTCAGCCTGTCACTTACTCATTTTTAATTCCTTTTTCCTCTGGATTCTTTGTCTCTGCTCTTTTTGTCACTGTGTCCCCTCAGAAGATGAATCCAACAACACTCAAGTTTAAATGGGACATTTGAGTCCAGATTGTTGGAGGAGGCATCATGTTCTAACGCATGGTGCATTGGCTAGGTAGTCAGGAGATCTTATTTCTATTCCTGGCTCTGCTGTGACCTACTATATGACCTTGGACAAGTCACGTCATCCCCCTATGCCACTGTATCCCCTCCCACCATGTGTCTGTCCTCTCTATTAGATTTTAAATCATTTGGGGGTAGGTACAGTCCCTCACTATGTGCTAATAGCAAATGATTTTGAATGGGTGCAACTCTGCCCATCCTCAATGGTTTTTCTTTTCATGCCAATTAAGGGACACAATACATTCCAACATTTCTGCCTGGCTCACTACACGTGCTGTCTATACATGATGGCAAGTTTCATATGCAGAGTGATAGCACTACTTCTTAACAATTGCTCACTGGAGGTGGGTATCTCTTAATACTTTTGATAAAGCCCTTTTACCTAACTCACAAAAAACCCAAAGACTTGCTGTTTGTGGATTCACAATGTATGCAGAAATTTTTGACAGCAAAATTCTTCTCAGGCTGCTAATCTCTCCCCTCTTTTCCATAGTAGATTAGATGCCTTTAATTCTTTTTCTGCTGGGAAGTCTGCAAACCCAACATCAATGGCAGCATTACTGTAATCAGACATTTGTGTTGAGGGCCCTCCCTCTTGGTGCTGTGGTTTCAGTTGGAAGTTTCCTTCAGGTCTGGATACAAACAATGGATGTCCATGCTTTCATTTCTGGCTTCATCATTCCTGTTGCATGTGTCAAAATAATTAACACTACATTGTGTGTGTTCTGCCTTCCATGCTTGCTGTCATGCTGGGTGGGTTTGTCCACATTCAGAAAAGACATCAGTGTAATGTTTGCTGTAAACTAAAACAGGAAGTCTTTGGCATTGAGCTTAAGCTGGATGCCTGGCATGGAAGACATGGAGCTTAAATGTACTATTTATTCATCCTTCCTTTCAATCAATACCACCCTAATCTACCACATTTTCCATCACTTGCAAGGCCACAGTCCTGACAGATTTATTCCCAGTGCCAGTCATTGCTAAATAGCAACCACAAAAGGCCCAATTTTGCCACCCCTAATGACCCTGGGAGTTTGCCATTGACTTCATTGAAGTAAGGGTCTTTTTGCTCCCATTGATCAGGCCCTTGATACTTCTGACTGACCAAATACATTGCAAGATCTTGCATTCATCTAACGTGCCCTTTCTCTGAACTAAATGAGTAATTATATTTGTACTAAATGAAGGCTATTCGCATGCTTCTTTCCTTATTCCGGTGCTTGAAATTGGTTTGGATTTGCTCTTATCACTAAGTGGATCCCAAAATTTGCAAACAAAACAGAAAAAGTAGTTCTCTGGTTTTATAACTGAAATTCCTTAGTGGTATCTACAAAAATTACCTAAGGTATTTTAGATACAGTTACATCTCCTACTGCACAAGTATCAGCATTAATGCAGAAAAAGAAGCCTGGGTGTTTAAGCAAAGCTTGAATACTTAGGTTTACCCTAGTAAACATATAGACACACACATAACACACACTACTTTAAAAAAAATCAGGTTTCAGGGGCTAATCACACTGAAAACCAGGAAAATAAGGAATAGAGCTATATTCCTATATACCTCATCTCATACATATTTGCACACAGTCATACACATACACAAACCTTACGTAACCCAAAGAAACTAACTTTACTTTAGTACAGTAATCAAGCTGACACAGACAACCTTAAATTTGCCCTCTGAATTCAATTGGATGATTTTAAAAAAATCCTCTTTACATTTTGTGACTAGTAAAATGTACTATGTGGATATGTTGCATAGATCGTTTCAGATATTTTAAAGATTGATATTTCCCATACCACAAAGAGATATTTTTTGATAGCCCCAATCTTCCCCCCCCCCCAATTCTATAGTTCAGGTTAGAAGGTTTCAGCCCTTGAGCATCATTTCACATTCCTAAACCAGTTTGGCAGCTCTTTTTTCACAGAGCACCCAATGCTTTGAGTGTCTGGAATAAAATCTCCAATGTGTGATGCATCACTAATTTTATATTTCCCCTCCAAAGCTATTCAAATCCAACTAAACACCAGCAGGCTCCATTCACTTACACTATGCATTCTGATGCTAATTGCAGTTCCCTAAGCATTTTACATTGTTTGCATAAAATAGCAGCTCTGCCTTCAAACAGTCAGTTCAGTGACAGCTGAAATGAGTATCTCATACTGGTTGGTATCAGGTGCATTCTTACAGCTTTCCTGTCTCCTTTTGAGGGCTAATTAAGGCATTCTTTTCTCTTGTTTAATATTTACGTTTAAACAGCTGCATCTCAT